>JBBDGP010000986.1:2590000-2712767 GCA_037952835.1 Lithobates septentrionalis
AGACCCCGCCCCCTTTTGATGTCACAGTCCCTGGGCATGCTGGGCCTGTGACGTTTTAGGGGGCGTGGTCACTGGGTGATGTTGACCACGCCCCCTAAAACGTTACAGTCCCAGCATGCCCAGGGACTGTGACATCAAAAGGGGGGGTCTCCGCCTATATAAGTCACAACGCAGCCCTCGGAGAGCAGTCCAGCCGGAGAGAGCGTCGTGTCAACATCTGGAGAAGAGAAGAGAAGAGAAGAGAAGAGAAGAAGCCCAGAAGCCCAGAAGTCCGGACCTCTGCTGGCAAGAGAGCTACCTGAAGACAGCAGAGGAGCCGGCCGAAGAACTGGAACACCGGGAGAAGAGAGCGGAGAAGAACCAACCGGACGCCGGGAGAAGATGAAGCGGAGGGACCCCCAAAGCCGGAAGAAGACCCCCGAAGCCGGAGGAAGATCCCCCCCGGAGCTGTTTAATAAAATATTTTAAAAACCTGTGGTGTGTTTTATTACTTACACTTTTTCCCTAGGTGAATGGGTAGGGGTACCACGTACCCCCATACTCATTCACATAGGGTGGGGGGCCGGGATCTGGGGGACCCCGACAACCAACGGCCAGGGTTGTCGGGAAGAGGCCCTTGTCCTCATCAACATGGGGACAAGGTGCTTTGGGGTGGGGGGGGCCCCGCAGGGCGCCCCTCTCCCCCAAAGCACCCACCCCCCATGTTGAGGGCATGCGGCCTGGTACGGTTCAGGAGGGGGGGGCGCTCGCTCGTCCCCACCCCCTTCCCTGACCGGCCAGGCTGCGTGCTCAGATCGGGGTCTGGTATGGATTTTAGGGGGGACCCCACGCCGTTTTTTCGGCGTAGGGGGGGTTCCCTTTATAATCCATACCAGACCTAAGGGCCTGGTATGACCCGCGCTCGCCGCAATAGGAAAATTTGTTTTTCCTATTGCAGCGAACGCGAGATGCAATACCCTGCCCTTGTGTCGTATCTGGTCCGTTGGACCAGCATACACATGAGCGGGCTTTCCGTCGGACCAGCACACACACGAGCGGACTTTCCGCTCGAAACTGAGTCCGACGGAAAGATTTAAAACTTGTTTCAAATCTAGGTCCGGCGGGCTTTTGGGAAGAAGTCCGCCGGAAAAGTCCACCGGCGCCCACACACGGGCGGATTGTCCGGCACACTCTGGTCCGCCGGACCAAGTATGCCGGAAAGTCCGACCGTGTGTACGCGGCATTAGCGTTCGCAATGGATACAGCACTTTCGTCATGCTGCAATGTTAAAAATGGTTTAATACAGCGCAATCTCTTCTTCTTTATAATGTGACAACAATATAGTAGTTTTGCTGCTCATATTCACACACACTTCTCACAAACTTATTTCGTTACTATTTATCTGGATTCCCTCAATATATTTTGATTGCTCACATCTGATAACATATTTTTGTTGTTTTTTTTTATTTTTTTTAGCTTTAATGTAGATTCTTTTTTTGTGTTTGTATTTTTTTGAAGGGTTTTTTTTGGGGGGATTTTGATTTGTACTCCCGAAAATGTTTGTGTGTGTTTTTTGTGACAAGTTCCCACAACACCATTGATATGTTGTTCTATTTAATCTGTAGGAGATTGTTTGGTGTTGTTGTCCCTTGTTAATTTCACATTTTATGTTAGAAATGTACCAGAATCGTCACAAACAAACTGTCCTTTTTGGATGAAAACACACACAGGAGAGTATAATTTCCCAAATTTTTTTTTATTAAGGGCTCACAACTAAACAAAGAGGGAGGCAACGCTGGAGAAACTGCAGAAGTGGGCGAAGCCTTGGACCCCCAGGGCAGATATCAACTATTTTTAAGCAAAATTGGTGGCCTGAGGAGTCCATATCTAAGGGAGGGCAGTCCAGAAGTCCCAGAGATTTGGAAAGCAGCAGATGACATCTGTGTCCCCAGGCTGTGGTCATACAAGAGACTGCAGCTTCTGTCAGACCAGACTGAACCAAGAGCCATCACTCTCAGGTCTTCCTTCCATGCTTCCTTACACACGGTGGCTGTGGTGGAGTTGTGGCAGCAGGAGGAGGAGGAGGAGGATGGTCCAACTCAACCACGTCAGGCTTGGGTGTTAGTTCCCCACTCACCCCCTTACGTAGCACTTTATACATAAGGTCCTCACAGAGCCTGCGTTGACCCTCCTGCATGCCCTGCAGTTTGGTGGCAGCCATGAAGGCAAAGGCCTCTTCAGGAGTGGGTAAGGCTCTTAGGGACGCCGAAGCCTCCTGGATCAGCCTGAACGCTGAATCCTGCACGGGACTCGGAGTCGTCTTCCTGGCTCTTTTATATGGAAGGCGGAGGGGAGGAACCTGAGACTCAGTCAGGCTGCGACTGCTCCCTGGCTTCTCCTGGCTGCCACTTAGCCCCGCCTCCTCCTGACTGCCACCTTCCACAGCCTCCTCCTGGCTGAGGTCTTCCTGTGTATGAAAAAGGGACATAGTTTTAGTATTTTTTTCATCAATCACACACAATTTTCACCTCCTGACTGCTGCAAATTGAATGTTAACAAATATAACAGACTATCCTTCTGAGCCCAGCATTTTTCATTCTTGTCCCAATTTTGGGTGCCCACTACTGTCTATTGATATGTAAAACACTTTTTTCAATCAGCAAATAGTGATCAATAATAACATCTAGTAAACATCATTTATTTATTGACCAGAAATCTGTAGAACAATGCTATACCTGACTCCAGCTGGGCTCCTCCACTTCTTCCTGGCTGGAAGGCCCAGGTTGGACATCAGAAGCCTCAGCTGGGGTGGAAGGAAGCGTGGAAGGAAGAGTAGAGAGGGATTTCCTGACTTCAGTGTGGTCTGACAGAAATCTCAGTCTCTCATAGTACCAGAGCCTGGGGACATAAACGTCATCTGCTGCAGCTCCGGACCTCTGGGAATCTGTGACCTTCTTGCGCTCCCTAAGATATGTGCTCCTCAGGCCACCAATTTTGGCTTTTAAATAGGGGATGGTTGCTGTGGGGACCACCGGCTTCACCAACTCCAGCAGTTTCTCCAGCGCTGCCTGCCTCTTCTGTTTATGGTTATAGTGGCGGTGTCTCACCTGCCACAGACAGGGCAGCTCCCTGTATTTGTCAATGAACAGGGGGAGGAAATAGTGGTCATTGAACCCATCCATTTTCTCTGCAAGACACAACACAAGACAAACCCTAATGTCAGGCCAAACTCCCCTAATCTTGTTACAATATAGGCTTCCATTTCGAAGCAGTATAGGCCCAAGTTTAGATCCTACCTTCGTTATCACGATCGGCGCCTCCGATGCTCCATCCTCCGCTCACAGATCGTACGTAAGACGCACGCGTGTTACGCTTTATACACACTGCGCATGCGTGTAACTCAGCCCGCCCCTGACGTTCTTTCTAGTCTATTCCCCGCCCCTTTTCATTCGGCACAGTGGGGGAAGAGCACATGGCAGAGACACAGCAGGTGCGTGCTAATTGTAGCAACGAGGAGGAGGAGGAGGAAAGCCCGGATCCGGACACGTCCCGATCCAGAAGGAGATTTAAGGACTCAAATATGTCCTTTGGGGAGATGTTGGAGATGGTCGACATCCTGAAGAAGGCCGACTATGACGGGAAGTATGGGCCTTACCCCAACCCCAATATCAGAAAGGCCAAGATCATGGCGAAAGTGGTCAGGAGTCTGCACCGGAATTTCGGGGTACGATGATCGAAAGATCAGCTCAGGAAGCGGTGGTCGGACCTCAAATTACGAGAACATGAGCAGTACAGAAAGATCCGGAGAGTGCTGCAAAAAAGTAAGTAGTTGTGCTGTGTTCCTATTCTTTATGTTTATTACGTTCGTGCTGCTCCATGTGCTTTTAGGAACTGTTGTACAGTTTAAAATGGCAACTTTCATGTTCATGGGCACATTATTCGTTCGGATCAAACATTTTTCTTTCAGACTATAAAATACCATTGTTTAGGCCATATGCATTTGGCCACCATTTTGACGCCCTATACTTGTTTTAAAAGAATTGGGTTGTGTAGATGGCTTTGTTACTAGAATGAAATGCAAACTAGATTCTGTGTAAGGAGAGAACACTGAGCAGCTGTTTTCACATCTGGACACTGGAGCACTATAGTGTGCGACACAAGAACACCATTTTTATTAGGGGGGCACACAGGTGCTCCACTGTATACTATAGGGGGGGCTACATCTGTGAAGCTTGTACTAAACAGGTAAAGTATTGCAGGTTGACAAAGGACACTAAAAAAGCTACATCTTGGAACTCTGCTAAAATTGACAATTGTACCCCACTTCCAAGCAATGTTTCCTATTTCTAGTTCTGCCATCAAATATCTGTGTGCTAATTATATCATTTTTGTTTGACATAGGGGATAAAAGACTCGGAGGACACCCCTCATCCAAGGAGACCAGAGCCCCCCCCTCTGGAAGAAGGGGAAAGCCCCCCAACACAATCTGAGCAGGAGGAAGAAGACGTGGTGGAACTAGTCACCACAACAGGTGAGTGTCTGCAACCACAGGCTCAGATAAGAGATGGATGGCGGCATTTTTTTTTAGACCTAATTTATTTTGGGGTTCCTCTCTTTTTAGGTGGTCGTGAGGTTGTGGATCCAGATCCTTTCACATCCGAAAGTGCCCTGATCTTGATCGGGGAGATCATGGGGTGTAATTTACAATTGGAAATTATCAAGAAAAACATCAATGATGTTATTCCAAAAAATAAAAACATCATTGATGTTTTGGGGCGAGTTTAAAGCCCCCTCCAAATCACTTTCTTCTTTTGTGTGCTACAATGTGCTAAATGTTTTTGTGATTTTTCCCAAAGCCAAATTTGGAGGATGCACACAGTGTGTCAACATGTGCTATCTGCCATCACGGGAGATCAATGGACGCGTTTTGGGGGTGCAACCCCTTCCTCAATAATAAAGTAGCGGTGAGGAGGGGCTTGCTCCCCCAAAACACATCCCTTGATCCCCCGTGATGGCAGGTCGCACATGTTGACATTGTTAAATTGGTGTGCATCTTCCAAATTTGGCTCTTCCTGGGGTGACTTCACCCCATCTGAACGCAATATCAAACACAGTTCCTAAATACTCATGTGTGATATTGCCTTCAAATTCTACCAAATGTGACGTTTGTAAGTTCAAGATTTGTGTCTTTCTTGTTGGTTTTACACAGGCCTGTTTTATCTAAAATGGACATTTTGAGTTTTGATAATGCTACCCCAAAAATTGTTATACAACAAACATGTTGGTTTGTTTGAAAAACCTTTGGTAAATGCACATGTGATTGTGCAGGTATAAAAAAGTTTGTTAAGCAAGAATGTGTGGATTATTGTCTCAACGCTATAACACTTTTGGGGTGATGTCATTGTTGTTTTCTGAGAAAATGGGGGTTATTTACTAAGGGCAAATCCTCTTGGCACTACAAGTGCAGTTTCAGTGCAGTTGCAACTGCACTTGTAGTGAAAATAACAGCCAACAGTGATTTGTATAATAAGGTTACACAATCACGACATTTTCTGGACTCAACACATTTCTGTCAGGGTCAGCTAAAACAAACACAAGCAGTAAATGTCCACAAAGAATTTCTTTTTTTGTTTTATTATAAAAAGGCTTCACAGATTTTCTGGCATATTGATAGCCCCCCTACCCACAAAGAACTCCAGGTAGGGTAACCGTACATCAGGGGCACTCAGGGAGGGCAAGCCAGGACAGCCGCTTTCAAGCGTCGTCAGTGTGGTTTGATGTATCATTCCGGTCTCAGGCCCAACTGAGCCAGCATAGTTGGCCGAATGTTTCCTTAAAAAGTTATGGAGAACACAGCACGCAAGTATAATATGGTTCAGTTTATACTCCGCCATATGGATGGGTGTCAGAAATAGGCGGAACCGGCTGGCCAGGATTCCAAATGTGTTCTCCACCACTCTTCGGGCTCTGGCCAGCCGGTAATTAAAAACCCTCTGTTCCGGGGTGAGGGTCCTCATTGGGAATGGCCGCATCAGGTGGTCCCCCAGCGCAAACGCTTCATCAGCAACGAACACGAATGGGAGTCCTTCCACATTGTCCTCTGGAGCTGGCAAGTCCAAGCTGCCATTCTGGAGACGCCTGTAAAACTCAGTCTGGGCGATGACTCCACCATCGGACATCCGGCCATTCTTCCCCACGTCCACATACAGGAAGTCGTAATTAGCCGACACCACCGCCAACATCACTATACTATTGAACCCCTTATAGTTGAAATAGTATGACCCCGAGTTGGGTGGTGGGACGATGTGGATGTGTTTCCCATCAATTGCCCCTCCGCAGTTAGGAAAGTCCCACCGCTCGGCAAAGTGTGAGGCCACAGTCTGCCATTCCTGTGGCGTGGAAGGAAACTGGTGAGGAAAAAACAATAAACATTACTATTTTTGATCAGAAACATGGCAAGCAGATTAGGCACAAACATTATGGGGCAACCTCCAGATAGCATTTATTAAAGGGGAATTTAACAACGCCAAAGTATAAGGTACACCTATCATATTCCCCCTCCCCCCCTCTCATGGGCCATTTCTAACATTATAGGGGGTGTGTGGAAATCTTGGACAGGTAACCCTCTTCACTTCATTGAGAGATAAATGCCTAAATACAGGGTATTACTTGGAACAGCCCCTCCTTAGTTACACTATTGGCAGACCACTGGACAGGTAAGAAGTGTCATAATACCAAGATATAAATACACATTGTACATATTTGAGCACATTTAGACATTCTGCTATTACCTATCAAGATAATAATAGGATACAAAAACTTTAAACAGTACCATTTGAAAGTATACAGGCAGGCCCTTGCACTACATGCTTTGGGGAATTCATCCATACATCTGAGCACTAAAGAGATGGGTATAGTGTGTATGGGTTTGGCAAAGTCAGCAGATAGATGATTGAGGATAGAGAATTGGGATCAGCTGACTTAGCAGTTGGGGGTTGGGAGGGTTACTAAAAATTATTTGGGAACACCACCAAAAAAAAAGCCTCTGGCACTCTGCCTGAATTTAAAGCAAAAATAACATTTCAAAACATTTTAGGGGGTATTTGGGGTAAAGCACTACTATGGAGCAGAAAAAATACATTGTTAAGTGACTACATGAGGTGAATATAGGGGCAGGAGACACCATGCTGGGGAGGTCATTGAAGGGCAAATATGTATGAAGGACCTAAAATAATAATTACATAAAAATCCAGCATGCATGAGGACAAAGGGGACATTCACAGCATATTCCAATCATGGTAATTAGGGAATGAGGAAAGAAATACAAGATATTAGCAAACATTCAATACAATAAAATGTGATATAAAAGGATACAAATCTTACCTTCATATACTCCTTCTGCAGGACCTGGATGATGGCAGAACAGGTTTCTGGTATAATGATCCCCAGAGCCTGGGGGGAGATGCCTGTCGAGAACTTAAGGTCCTGCGGGCTTCTCCCTGTTGCCAAATACCACAGGGTAGCGACCAACCTCTGCTCCGGAGTGATGGCTTGCCTCATGCAGGTATCCTGCCTGCTAATATAAGGGGTCAGCGAAGCCAACAAAAGGTGAAACACGCGGTCCGTCATCCGGAGAAAGTTCCTGAAATCATCAGGATTCTTCTCACGGATCTCACGCAGCAAAGGCATATGAGAGAACTGGTCACGCTGAAGCAACCAATTCTTGGTCCATGAACTCCTCCCCACTATGTTCATGGACTGGACTTGTGTCAAGGTCAGGACCCCAACACCAAGCCCCCGCACAGCACGAACTCTACGAGGAGTACGCATACGCAACATGGCTAGAAAACGGTCGGCTGCTCAGAACGAAGTAACAGAACGCACTGAAGAACAGCAAGGCCTGTGAAGAGCGACCTGAAAAACAGTAACGAACGAACAAGAATATAATGACTAATTAAAGTCACGCGGAACTTGCTGCACGCACTGAAGAGCAGATACAAACCCACAAGCACAAACTGAACGGCAGAAAACGATCTGAAAGCCATGAGTCTAAAAAAGCGCGAATCGTCTCTCACCAAACCTTTACTAACACGAGATTAGCAAAAGGAGCCCAAAGGGTGCCGCGCTTGGTTCTGAACTGGCCTTTTCTAGTCTCGTCGTACGTGTTGTATGTGACCGCGTGGTTGGCGATCAGAAATTCCGACAACATTGTGCGACCGTGTGTAGACAAAACAAGTTTGAGCCAACATCCTAGGATTTTGTTGTCGGAATGTCTGAACAAAGTCCGACTGTGTGTACGCCCCATAAGTCCACGCCAACAACACTACACTCAGCTGTTATGTAAGCAGCCTTATATAGTGTGGGGTGTGGACTTAGTCCCCCTGAGCCATGTTTGGCCAAAGACACCCTGCCTTTGGCCAATCATGGCTCTTACAGCAGAGAGCGCTGTGATTGGCCAAAGCATGCAGGTCAGGTGCATGCTTTGGCCAATCATCATACAGCAATGCACTGCGATCTCGCAGTGAATTATGGAGCGTTCCGCGGCACTCAGATTTGCTGCAAACGTCCCATAAAGTTTGCTGATCGGTGAACGGGTGAATACCCGATGTTCGAGTCAAACTTATGTTCGACTTGATTATCGAGCTCATCCCTACACATAAGGACTTGGTTTAGAAGTCCTGTTAGTTGCTGCGGTGTTGAGCTATCAGGTGAATATTATCACTCTGTCAACTACGTGGACTGGCAATACCCCCATACTGGGTAGTAAATGGGTAGTCAGGTAAACAACTTACATCAATCCTTTAGAACTCCTAAAGGGAACTTTACAGCATACATGGATTGAAGATGTTGGGTAGCCTAAGCAACATATTTCACCCATGATTACCTCTCACTCCTCGTGCCCCTCCTTTTTTTGTTGTTGTTACACTATGGTGCTTGGGTTCCCTTTTTCAAACTCTCCGGCCCTTTATTTACTTACTTATTTCTTTCTTCATACCATACTGATAAGGTTAATCTCCAAAATGTATTGGCTTGGTTTTTACCTATCAAATTCCCTAAGTTTAATTAGAGCTTCACCCAAATAGTGAGTAACATAGGGGGTTCCTAAATGGAAGACAACAGCACCTTACCCTACTTTAAATGTTGTAAGGCTTATGACCATTTCATAAATTGACCCGTCACTTGACTTACCTAAACCTCCGCTTTACTCCCATATACTATTGTTTTCTGTTCTGTACTTGGGGGTCAACATTCAAAATGGGTTGCTGAATGCCCAAACACTTGAAACACCCTGAATAGGGAGACTTAAGCCTCGTACACACAGTTTGATTTTTGGACGACCGAGTTTATGATTTTTTTCAAAAGGGCGTGTGCAGGATTTTATCTAGCATACTAACGATACGCAAATTTTGACAAAAACGAATGTAGTGACGTACTACCAAAGTATAAAGAGGAAGTTAATTTCTCAAACGTCACCTTTTGGGCTCCTTCTGCTAATTTTGTGTTATTAGAAGTTTGACGAGTGTTAATTTGCACTTTTCAGATCATTCCTGAGTGTTCGTTCGCCAACCAGCAATGTTGCGAAATAAGAGGATAGAATGTGTGGTTATTGGGCTAGGAGTCATTGCTTTGACCCAAGTCCTTTCCAGGAACAGGAGGAAGAGGAGTTCTTGGACCAAAAATTGGTTGCTCAATCGTAAGCAATTATGCCAAATGCCTTTGCGCGGGAGCTCCAGGAGCAGAATCTGGATGATTTTCGGAATTATCTCCAGATAACGGATCCCTGCTTTCACCACCTCTTGGCATTAATGACTGTATTAGGAAGCAGGACACATGCATGAAGCTTTCCATCTCTCATGAGCAAGGGGCTCATAGCCACCTTGCGGTACTTGGCAACGGGGAGAAGCCTCCAGGATCTTAACCGGTTCCCGACCGGCTTGTGTCTTTTTACAGGGGCAGAATGGTTCCCCTGCACAAAACCATGTACTGGTACAGGGTTCCTTTAAGAGCCACCAGAGGGCGTGCACGCACACCTGCTGCACGATGGGGGACCCGATGCACGTGGCTGGTGGTCGTGATTGCTGCCGGCCACGCGCGATCATGTGCATGAACGCCAGCACGGGGATTTGTGTGTGTAAACACAAATCCCCGTGCTGTCAGAGGAGAGGAGACATGTCGTTTGTTCCTAGTAATTACGACATAAATACCTGTTGTGGAAAATGTTATATTAATGTATTGTCATAAGAGTCTCCCAGTGTCTGTTCTCTCGCAGCCCGCTCTAAAGAGCTGATGGGGCAGGCTGACGCTGGTTGAGACCTGTTAGGTAGTGGAAAACGTCCTGGTGTTTGGAGAGAGGTGTTTGCGGAGAGAAGACATGTCCGCCAGCAAAGGGCCCCTGTGCAATGCACAGAACAATCGTCTGGTGGGGGTGTGTTTGCTCTGCAAAGACATTATCGGTTTAGTGGTTGTTTGCTCTTGTCACCCCGGTAAACCTGATCAACATATTTGGGGTGCCATGACGTACACCTGCAGATAATCTCCCATCCACAAGGAACTCTAGTCATCGTCATTTGGTTAATGGATTGTTGTATTTTCCTGTGTTGAAAGTCATGTCTTTATTTGGTCATGCCCCTATGTGTTAATTTCCTGTGAGGTCACAAGCTTTGTAAGAGGTGTTTGGCTGTTGGAAGCCCAACCCTCAAGTTTTGGGACTTCCTGTTATGTTAATAAAGAGCCAGGACACTACTCGTCAGGGAGGGCTTGCTGGCAGAGTGATGCTGGAGCTGAGAACGTAAGGATGTGTTGATGTCTGTTTGTGGGTAATGGGGCACACACCAGAGGATGGGCTACAGCAGGGGATGGAATACGATCAGAAGGTGAGATAGATTTATATCATTAGATGAAATTGTTATTATTATTAGAAACAGGAGATTTGGCAGTGTGCTCTGTGTGCAGCCAAATTTCGGTAACATACCCCCCATGATCCTATTCCTAAAATGTGTGTAGTTACAAACAATTATTTGAAACCCCCAAAACACACAGTGTATAAACATGTGCTATCTCCCAACACGGAGTATCAATGAATGCATTTTGGGGGTGCAACCCCTTCATCAGAGCTACTTTAGTTCTGAGGAAGGGGGTTGCACTCCCGAAATACATCAGTTGATACCTCGTGATGGGAGATAGCACATGTTTACAGACTGTGTGTTTTGGGGGTTTCGAATAATTGATGTTTGTAACTACACACATTTTAGGAATGGGATCATGGGGAAATCATAATTGTAAGCCCCAATTTGTGTGCACCTTCAAATTTGGGGTTTTAGATTAGAAAAAACAGATAAGCATCGCAATTAACATTAGTTATGGCAGTGTTTCTCAACTCCCCTCCTCAAGATGCAAACCCAGGTCACGTTTTCTGGATTTCTTGAATTTGGCACAGGTGATATCAGTTTCACTGCCTTAGTAATTTGCCTTAGTAAGTCATTTAGACTGAGGAAAACCTAGAAAACAGGACCTGGTGGTGCACCTAGAGGAGTGGAGTGGGGAAACACTGAGTTCTGTTCCTAAACTTTCACATTTCAAAGTACAAAAAAAGCTGGAAATGAGTAATGGCAAACATGAGCCAACAAGTGGAACAACAAACTTCAGACCAGTCAAGAGGAAATTAGAATTTTGCTAGCATGTCCACAAAATCTCTGATTCTGCGCTGTAAAGCAGTAGCAGACTCCTTGATTTGTTCCAGTTCCTTGCAACACTGCAACATATCAGCACTCATTCTGCCAATAGTACAATGTGGAATGACCTAGTAAGAAGAGTAAAAAGTATTAAGGGAACGATGGTCAAGTGGCTGAGGCTCTACATAATGAGTTATGGTCAAGTTAATTGTAAACTTAATGAAATACTTACTTACCCAGTCTATTGTTGGTTGCAACCTGCTTGCCCTTCAGACACTTACACTGCTAGGTAGGGATGAGCCGAACATCCCCCGGTTCGGTTCGCATCAGAACATTCGAACGGACCGAAAGTTCACGCGAACTTTCGAACCCCGGTAACGTTTATGGGACTCGAACATGAGAAATCAAAAGTGCGAATTTTAAAGGCTAATATGCAAGTTATTGTCCAAAAAAGGGTTTCCCCAGGGGACATGTATCAATGCAAAAAAAAGTTTTAAAAACAGCCGTTTTTTTCGGGAGCAGTGATTTTAATGATGCTTAAAGTGAAAAAATAAAAGTGAAATATTCCTTTAAATATCATGCCTGGGGGTGTCTATAGTATGCCTGTAAAGTGGCACGTTTCCCATGTTTAGAACTGTCCCTGCTCAAAAAGACATTTCTAAAGGTAAAAAAAGTAATTTAAAACTGCTTGCGGCTTTAATATCATGTCTGGTCCCGGCAATATGGATGAAAATCATTGAGAAACGCCCCCCCCCAACACATTACCAGCCCCTTTGGGTCTTGTATGGATATTAAGGGGAACCCCGCACCCAAATAAAAAAAAAGGAAAGGCATGGGGCCCCCAGGCCCTATAAACTCTGAACAGCAGTATACAGGCGGTGCAAACAAGACAGGGACTGTAGGTTTGTTCTTGTACATTTTTTACGTGTAGCTCCAGCCACAAAATCAATTTTTAAGCTTTTTGGAAAACATAGGGAAGGGTTATCACCCCTGTGACATTTGTTATGCTGTCTGTGCACCTGTTCAGAAGATTTCACCTCACTTTCTGTCCCAATGACAATTGGATTTTGAAAATTTGGGGTTTTTAGTGAAACAAGGAACTCTTACAGGAGAGAATTTCCCTTCCTAGGGGTAGATTTCCTCTCACTTCCTGTTGTCTCCTTCAGTTTGCAAGTAGGAGTCGTTTGTAAGTTGGATGTTTGAAAGTAGGGGCCTGCCCTATATACTCTGCAGAAATTTGGGCCTTAGGTGTTGGTGTTGCCACAACACTGTAAGCCCTCACAGTTATGCCCTGTACACACTATCGGACATTCCAACAACAAAATCTATGGATTTTTTCCGACGGATGTTGGCTTAAACTTGTCTTGCATACACACGGTCGCACAAAGTTGACGGAATTTCCGATCGCCAAGAACGCGGTGACGTACATCACGTACGACAAGACTAGAAAAGGGCAGTTCTGAACCAAGCACGGCACCCTTTGGGTTCCTTTTGCTAATCTCGTGTTAGTAAAAGTTTGGTGAGAGACGATTTGCGCTTTTTCAAACTCGTGGTTTTTAGATCATTTTCTGCTGTTCAGTTTGTGCTTGTGGGTTTGTATCTGCTCTTCAGTGCTTGCAGTCAGTTCGCATTGGATTATTCTGTGCGATCTTGTCCGCTCGTTGCTGTTTTTCAGGTCGCTCTTCACAGGCCTTGCTGTTCTTCAGTGCGTTCTGTTACTTCGTTCTGAGCAGCCGACCATTTTCTAGCCATGTTGTGTATACGTACTCCTCGTAGAGTTCGTGCTGTGCGGGGGCTTGGTGTTGAGGTCCTTACCTTGACACAAGTCCAGTCCATGAACAGGGTGGGGAAGAGTTCATGGACCAAGAATTGGTTGCTTCAGCGTGACCAGTTCTGTCATATGCCTTTGCTCCATGAGATCCGTGAGAATAATCCTGATGATTTCAGGAACTTTCTCCGGATGACGGACCCCGTATTTCACCGTTTGTTGGTTTTGCTGACCCCTTATATTAGCAGGCAGGATACCTGCATGAGGCAAGCCATCACTCCGGAGCAGAGGCTAGTCGCCACCCTGCCGTACTTGGCGACGGGGAGAAGCCTGCAGGACTTGAAGTTCTCGACAGGCATCTTCCCCCAGGCTCTGGGGATCATTATCCCGGAGACCTGTCCTGCCATCATTCAGGTCCTGCAGAAGGAGTATATTAAGGTAAGATTTTTATCCTTTAATATCACATTTTATTGTATTTAATGTTTGATAATATATTGTATTTCTTTCCTCATTCCCTAATTACCATGATTGTAATATGCTGTGCATGTCCCCTTTGTCCTCATGCATGCTGTTTTTTTATGTAATTATTTTTTTTGTCCTTCATACATATTTGCCTTCACTTACCTCCCCAGCATGCTCTCCTTTCCCTATATTCACCTCATGTAGTCACTTAACAGTGTATTTTGTCAGCTCCATAGCAGTGCTTTACCCTAAATACCCCCTGAAATGTGTAAAAATGTGATTTGTGCTTTAAATTCAGGCAGAGTGCCAGAGGCTTTTTTTGGGTCCCCAAATCATTTGGAACCCTCCCTCCCCCCAACTGCTAAGTCAGCTGATACCAATTCTCTATCTATCCTTAATCATCTATCTGCTGGCTTTGCCAAACCCATACACACTATACACATCTCTTTTGTGGTCAGATGTATGGATGAATTCCCCAAAGCATGCAGTGCAAGGGCCTGCCTGTATACTTTTAAATGGTACTGTTTAAAGTTTTTGTATACTATTATTATCTTGATAGGTAATAGCAGAATGTCCAAATGTGCTAAAATGTGTACAATATGTATTTATATCTTTGTATTATGACACTTCTTACCTGTCCAGTGGGCTGCCAATAGTGTAAAGTAAGGAGCGGCTGGCCAAAGTAATACACATTTTTTAGGCATTCATCTCTCAATGAAGTGGAGAGGATTACCTGTCCAAAAGATCTCCCCCCTAAAATGTTAGAAATGGCCAATGAGAGGGGGGGAGGGGGAATCTGATAGGTGGACCTTATACCTTATGCCGCGTACACACGAGCGGACTTTACGGCAGACTTTGCCCGGCGGACGGGATTTGGTCGGACAATTCGATCGCGTGTGGGCTCCAGCGGACTTTGTTTTCTCAAAAGTTGGACGGACTTAGATTTGAAACATGTTTTAAATTAATCCGTCGAAATCGAGTCCGGTCAAAAAGTCCGCCGTCTGTATGCTAGTTCGACGGACAAAAAGCCACGCTAGGGCAGCTATTGACTACTGGCTATGAACTTCCTTGTTTTAAACCGGTCGTACGTCATCATGTACAAATTCAACTGACTTTGGTGGATTGTGTGTAGGCAAGTCCGTTCATTCAGAAAGTCCGTCGTAAAGTACGTTGAAAAGTCCGCCGGGCAAAGTCTGCTGTAAAGTCCGCTCGTGTGTACGCGGCATTAGTCTTTCAAAACTCCCTAAAATAAATGTTATACTGATGTTGGGCAAGAATGTTTGTGTTTAATCTGCTTACCCTGTTTAGGAGCAAAATGATTAATTTTTTTTCTTGTTTGACTCCACAGTTTCCTTCCAACCCACAGGAATGGCAGACTGTGGCCTCCCACTTTGCCCAGTGGTGGGACTTTCCTAACTGCGGAGGGGCAATTGATGGGAAAAACGTTCACATCGTCCCACCACCCAACTCGGGGTCATACTATTATAATTATAAGGGTTTCAATAGTATTGTGATGTTGGCAGTGGTGTCGACTACTTACGAGTTCCTGTATGTGGGCATGGCAAAGAATGGCCAGATGTCAGATGGTGGAGTCATCGCCCACACGGAGTTCTACAGGCATATCCAGAATGGCAGCTTGGACTTGCCACCTCCAGAAGACAATGTGGAAGGACTCCCATTCGTCTTCGTTGCTGATGAAGCATTTGCGCTGGGGGACCATCTTATGCGGCCATTCCCGATGAGGACCAGAAGAGTGGTGGAGCCAGAAGAGTGGTGGAGAACACATTTGGAATCATGGCCAGCCAGTTCCGCCTATTTCTTACACCCATACACATGGCGGAGTACAAACTGAATCATATCATCCTGGCGTGCTGTGTTCTACACAACTTTTTAAGGCAAAATTCTGCCAACTATGCTGCCTCAGTTGGGCCTGAGGCCGGAATTCAAGCAAATGAACCAACCCTGACGGCGCTTGAAAGTGGCCGTCCTGGCTTGCCCCCCTGAGTGCCCGTGAGGTCCGTCTTAGATACCTTGATTACTTTGCGGGTAGGGGGGCCATCAATATGCCAGACAATGTCTGAAACATTTTTAAAATAAAAAAATCATTTTAACTACTAAAATCTTTGGTGACATTTACTGCTTTTGTTTCTTTTAACTGACCCTGACAGAAATGTGGTGAGTCCTAAAAAAGGCGTGATTGTGTTACATTACAAAGCACTGTTGGGTGTTATTTACTAAAGGCAAAGACACTTTGCACTACAAGTGCACTTGAAACTGCACTTGTAGTGCAAAGTGGATTTTCCCTTAGGAAATAACCCCCATTGTCACAGAAAACACCAATTTGAGCACAACAAAAGTTTTGGAGCGTTGAAACAATAATCCACACATTCTTGATTATCAATCTTTTTAATACCAGCACAATCACATGTGCATTTATAAAAGGTTTTTAAAACAAACCAACATGTTTGTTGTATAACATTTTTTTGGGTCACATTACTAAAAGTAGAAATGTCCATTTAAGGTAAAACAGGCATGTTTAAAACCAACAAGAAAGACACAAATCTTGAACTTACAAAGTTCAACTTTTAAAGAAATTGAAGGCAATATCAGACATGAGTATTTATAAACTGTGTTTGATATTGCGTTCAGATGGGGTGAAGTCACCCCTGGAAAAGCCAAATTTTGAAGATGCACACAAATTGCTGAATGTCAAAATGTGCGACCTGCCATCACGGGGGATCAAGGGACGTGTTTTGGGGGTGCAACCCCTTCCTCCCATCTACTTTATTATTGAGGAAGGGGTTGCACCCCCAAAACACATACATTGATCTCCCGTGATGGCAGATAGCACATGTTGACACACTGTGTGCATCTTCAAAATTTGGCTTTTCTCGCATATGTCAAAAAATGTTCGAAATTTTTAGATCCCAAAAAGCATAAAAAAGGGAAGGGATTTGGAGGGGTTTTAAACTCTCCCTAAAACATCAATGATGTTATTCATTTTTTTTGAACATCATTGATGTTTTTCTGGATGTTTTCCAAGTCCCTATTACACCCCATGATTTCCCCGATCAGGATCTGTGCACTTTCAGAGGTGAAATGCCCTGGATCCACAACATCACGATCACCTAAAAAGATAGAAACAAAAACACACCATGTATTATAAATATGCCAGCACCCAACTCTTACCTGAGCCTGTGGTCGCAGACACTCACCTGTTGTGGTGACAATTTCCACCACATCTCCTTCCTCCTCCTCCTCCTCCTCCTGTTGTCTTTGGTGGGTCTCCACTTCTTCCTAAGGTGGGGGGGTCTGTGGTCTCCTCGGATGAGGGGTGTCCTCTGAGTCTTTTATCCCCTATGTAAAAAAAAAATAGGTATACTTAGCACACAGATATTTGATGGCAGAAATCGGAATATGAAACATTGCTTGGAAGTGGGATACAATTGTCTGTTTGGTCAGAGTTTCAAGATGAAGAAATATTTTTGTCCTTTGTCAAGCTTGAATACTTACCTGTTTTGTGCAAGCTTCACAGATGGAGACACCCCTATAGTATACACTGGAGCACCTGTGTGGGGCCCCCTAATAAAAAGGGTGTTCTTGGGTCCCACACTAGTGCTCCAGTGTCCAGATGTGAAAACTGCTGCTGAGTGTCCTCTCCTTACACAGAATCTAGATTGCATTTCATTCTAGTTACTAAACCCATCTACACAACCAAATTATTTTAAGAGAAGTAGGCCATAAAAAATGTATTCAAATGCATATGGCCAAAACAATGGTGTTTTCTAGGCTGAACGAACAATGTTTCATATGAACGAATGATGTGTCCATGAACATGAAAGTTGCCATTTTAAACTGTACAACAGTTAAGAAAAGCACATGGAGCAGCACGAACGTAATAAAAATAAAGAATAGGAACACAGCACAGCTACTTATTTTTTTGCAGCACTCTCCGGATCTTTCTGTACTGCTCATGTTCTCGTAATTTGAGGTCCGACCACCGCTTCCTGAGCTGATCTTTCGATCGTCGTACCCCGAAATTATTCTGCAGACTTTTGACCACTTTCACCATGATCTTGGCCTTTCTGACATTGGGGTTGGGGTAAGGTCCATACTTCCCATCATAGTCTGTCCTTTTCACTATGTCGACCATCTCCAACATCTCCCCAAAGGACATATTTGATGCCTTAAATCGTCTCCTTCTGGATCGGGATGTTTCTGGCTCCGGGCTTTCCTACACCTCCTCCTCATTGCTGTAATTAGCACGCACCTGTTGTGTCTCCGCCATGTGCTCTTCCCCCACTGCGCCGAACGAGAAGGGGCGGGGAATAGACTAGAAAGAACGTCAGGGGCGGACGGAGTTTCACGCATGCCCAGTGTAATAAAGTGTAACACGCGTGCATAGTACGTACAATCTGTGAGTGGAGGAAGGAGTATCGGAGGCGCCGATCGTGATAATGAAGGTAAGATCTAAACTTGGCCCTATACTGCTTCTAGATTGAGGCCTATATTGTAACAAAATTAGGAGAGTTTCGCATTACATTAGGGTTTGTCTTGTGTTGTGTCTTGCAGATAAAATGGATGGCTTCAATGACCACAACTTTCTCCCCCTAAAAAGTATATATGCAGGGAGTGGCGCTGTGCATGAGGGAATTGATGGCATATAATGAATGTCTAATGACTAGGATTTGTGTGTCTATGAGGTGTGTTAAGGAGAACGGAAAAACTTATAAAAATATATATATATATATATCTCCCACATGGGGATCGGTAAGTGCTAATAAGAAAATGTGGATAAAAGTGGGTGTTCGGTACAGCCTGAATCTTATAACCCAATAAACAATGGTGGTCTCTGATGGTGTTGTATGATGTGCATTAATAAGTGCCAGAATGCCAAGTGCAATCCAATAAAGTGTTCCAGCCCTTGCTGGGGTGAGCCACAAGTGATATATATAAAGGAGGGGGTATCTGCAACCCTCTAAAGTGCAGTGCTAAGAAGTTAAATTAAATTAATATTTAATTAGAAATGTAAATATGTAGATAAAGTATATTTAAATATAATATATTAAATGTGAGATGCAGATAATAATTAATAAATTAATTGATAATAGCACAAAAAGATAGCAGCATAGAGTCAAATGTGAAAACGCAAGCAAAAGTAAATATCCAGTAAATTGTTAAAAAGTTCATGTATTATCTTCCACCCGACAACCTCCAGACTTTCCAATGACACAATCCCCCTGATGTGATCCCACTCACCGGAACGCTATACCCCTGCAGGGGTATAAGCATAAGATGTTTCAACTCCAACTGATCCGATCCGAATGCCGATCGAGTCCTTGTGTGGTGATATCCTCTCACCTATAGTTCCCCAGTCCCGGTCAGTTCCCCCTGTTTTCCCTGCTCTGTTGGAGAGGCTGACCGGGACTGGGGAACTATAGGTGAGAGGATATCACCACACAAGGACTCGATCGGCATTCGGATCGGATCAGTTGGAGTTGAAACATCTTATGCTTATACCCCTGCAGGGGTATAGCGTTCCGGAGTTACGCTATGTGGACACTACTTTTTTATTCCATATGATACACTGGAGCGGATGTCCGGCTGGAGATAGGATCGCACTAGGGGATCATCAACTTCCCCCTGTTTTCCCTGCTCTGTTGGAGAGGCTGACCGGGACTGGGAAACTATAGGTGAGAGGATATCACCACACAAGGACTCGATCGGCAACTACAGATTCTTTGAAATCTACAGGCACTTTTATTGTGCCATGGAGGTGAGAGTTCTGTGAGCCCCGAGTGGGTGTCCATTTCCACGAACAGTCACTTGATCACCTATCAACATTTGTTCACTCACCAGTCACTATTGTTTATGCTTTTATGTGAATTTAACTACACTTTAGACACTTTGATGCACGTTTGATGTTACTTTATGGACTTTTATTCTGTTTATTTATACATTTTATTTGAGATATTTCAGCTAGGATTGTATTTAAATCAGCAGTCTTTTTCACATCAGTATATTGTTTGCGCAGAAACACGTTCACAATCTATCACGATTGCACCTATTTCAGTTTATGTGTAGTGAGGGGTGTTCACTATTTGTTTTTGCAGCATCATTAAGAAGCACCGTTACAGTAATAGTAGCGCAGAAGTTTTTTCTTTAGTTTGTGTGAGGACCTTATTTATAAAGTCTTAACTAAGGGGGTGAGGGGCGAAATCACACCCAATACCCACCTGTGTGAGTTGGACCATCCTCCTCCTGCCACAACTCCACCACCAGAGCCACAGCGTGGAAGGAAGCATGTAAGGAAGACCAGAGAGTGATGACCTAGGTTCAGTCTGGTCTGGCAAAAGATACAGGCTCTTGTATGACCACAGCCTGGGAACACAGATGTCATCTGCTGGTGTTCAGGATCTCTGGGACTTCTGGACCAGACTGCACTCCCTTAGATATGGACTCCTCAGGCCACCAATTTTGCGGTAAAATAATTGATGTGTGCCCTGGGGGCCAAAGGCTTCGCCAATTTCTGCTGTTTCTCCAGCGTTGCCTCCCTCTTTGTTTGGTTCTGAGCCCTTAATAAAGGATTTTTTGTTTCAATTAGACTCGCCTATGTGTGTTTTCCTTCAAAAAGGACAGTTTGTTTGTGAGGAGGCAGGTACATTTCAAAAATAGAATGTGAAATTAACAAGAGACACCAACACCAAGCAATCTCCTTGAGATTAAATAATACAAGATAATAATGGTGTTGTGGTAACTTGACACACAAAACACACACAAAAATATTCAGAATGTAAAATCAAAAAATAAAAATAATTAACAACAAGATCAGGCTTGAAAACGATACAAACCAAAAATTAAAAAAATAAAATAAAATCAGGCTTGAAAAAAATACAAACCAAAAAAAAAATAATATATAGATTTTTTGTCAGATGTGACAAACCAAAATATATTGATGAAATAACGAGAAATAATAAAGAAAGAAGTTTGTGAGAAGTCTGTGTGAATATGAGCAGCAAAACTAATTCATTCTTCTAGCATTATAAAGAAGAAGAGAGTGCGCTGCATTAAACTATTTTAAACATTGCAGCCTGATGAAAGTACCCTATCCATTCCGAACGCTAATTTTACCAGACCAAGCTGTTCCGTCTCGGAATTTCTTCTGAGCATGCGTGGCACTTTGTGCGTCGGAATTGTCCACACACGGTCGGAATTGATGTGATCGGATTTTGTTGTCAGAAAATTTTATAGCCTGCTCTCAAACTTTGTGTGTCGGAAAATACGATGGAAAATGTCTGATGGAGCCCACACACGGTCGGAATTTCTGACAACAAGCTCCGATTGCACATTTTCCGTTGGAAAGTCTGACCGTGTGTACAGGGCATTACTCTTGGTGGGCACAGGAATGGGCCCTGCTGTGAAATATTAGATCAAGAATAGTAATTACATGGCCCTGTTGAACAGGGTCAGAAAAATTGGGCCTTTGGTGGTGGACGGTGTGGTGGTGTTGCCACAACACTAAGGCCTCACAGTTACTCTTGGTGGGCGCAGGAACAGGCCCTACTGTGAAATATTAGAACAAGAATTGTAATTACATGCCCCTGTTAAACAAGGGGCTGAAAAATTAGGCCTAAGGCACTGCTGCTGGTGCCACAACACTGCAACCCCTCACAGATACTCTAGTTGGAGAGCAGGAATGAGCCCTGCTGCAGAGTATTGAATCAAAAATTGTAATTACACGCCCTTGTTAAACAGGGGCAGAAAAATTTGGCCTTAGCCATTAGTGGCGGTGCCCAGAACCAAAAATGTTCTTACAAGCTATCAGCATGAACATTGAGGAGGAAGAGGATTGTCACTCAGCATAACAGGATAGTCACTCAGCATCAGCATAGGCAGTCTTGAAGGGATCTCACATTAAAAAAAATATATTTGGTTAAATCAGCATCAGGTGCTTGGTAGCTGGTGATCCAAGACTGATTCATTTTTATGAAGGTCAGCCGATCGACCGAGTCGGTGGACAGGCGCACCTTGTGATCGGTTGCAAAGCCTCCAGCAGCACTGAATGTGCGTTCCGAAAGAACGCTGGATGCAGGACAGGCCAGTAGCTCAATTGCATACTGTGCAAGCTCTGGCCAGTGATCCATCCTCAAGACCCAGTAACCCAGAGGATTTTTGGTGGGAAAGGTGTCCAAGTCTGATCTTGCCCTTAGGTATTCTTGCACTATGTGAATCAGACGCTGGCGATGGTTGCTGGAAACGATCATACCTTGGGGCTGCGGAATAAAAAAAATTGTCTGAACGCATCGGTCAGACGGCCACCTTCTCCACCGCTCTTTCTGTGACTGACCGAAGCCTCAGCAACACGTTGTCCAGGAGGACCAGGAAATTGTAACCTCCCAGGCTCTGCAAACGCGTTGCACAAACCTTTCTGCAAGGCCTCCCGAAGATATTTCATCCTCTGCTCTTTCTGCGATGGCAAGATATGGTATGCAACCTTACCCTTGTAACGTGGATCAAGGAGGGTTGCCAGCCAGTAATGATCCCTCTCCTTGATACCACGAATACAAGGATCCTTCTGCAGGCTTTACAGGATCAGGGAGGCCATGCAGAAGAGGTTTGCTGAGGCATTCGGTCCAGAGTCCCCTGGGTCACTAAGGACGTCATGATCCGCAGCCACCTCCTCCCAGCCACGTAGAAGTCCATGGGTTTCTTTGGACTGTAAATGATCCCTTGAAGACTGCTGCTGATGCTGAGTGCTAGGCCCCACCTCCATGCTGACACAATCCTCCTCTTCCTGTGTGATCGGCAGGCATGCAGGAACACTGTCTGGATAAGGGGGTACTCATTGATGGCCCTCTGCTGCATGTGCAGCCGCTGCAGCATGGCCAACGTTGCGTTCCACCTTATGGGCATGTCACGGCGCGGTGAAAGATAGTTAAAATCCCTGTCCATGCCTGCTGGACCATGAGTCAGCGGTGATATGCACCTTACCGCTGACCGCACTGTCCAGCGAGGCATGGACATTGCCTTCCACATGGCGGTAGAGAGCCAGAATCGCCGTCCGTGAAAAAAAGTGGCATTTGGGAACCTGCCACTGAGGAACCGCACATTCCACAAACTCACGGAAGAGGCAGAGTCTACCAACTGAAAAGGTAGGAGTTGAAGTGCTAGCAATTTAGCCAAGCTAGCATTCAACTGCTGGGCATGTGGATGGCTGGGAGCGAACTTCTTTCGCCGGTGGAGCAAATGGGGTAGGGAAATCTGCCTGCTAGAATCGGACGTTGGTGTACCGATAGCAGATTTTGCGCAAGTACTTGGCAGTGGCACACCTAATTCTACACCTTCATTCCTCTCAGTGCAGGTTTCTGAGAGGACTGAAAGTATAGTGGGGTTGGAGATCCCAGCTGATGAGGAGGAGCAAGGAGAGGTCCACCTTGTTCTTTGGTGTGGGTCTTTTAGGTAGTGTTGCCAACGGGCTGCATGGGAGCTTGACATATGACTAATTAAGTATGTGGTGCCCAAGCGCTTGCTGTCTAGTCCACACTTGATACACTTCAGACATATGTTGCAAATAGCAACGGTGCGATCTGCTGCACACGTCTCAAAAAAGGCCCACACCGAAGAACTTTTGGAATAACGCGCGGAGTCATCAGCGCCCTGCACTTGCGGAGCTCTGAGGTGTGATGCAGTCAGTTGGCTGCCCTTAAGCTGGCCCCTGGAGGGCATCCTGCCTCATTTGAGATGTGCCTCCTCCTCCTCTACCTCCTATCTCCTATAAGGCACCCACGTATAGTCAGTGAGCTCATCATCCCCTCCCTCCCCATCACTGGAGCCAACCTGGCAGTATGCTGCAGCTGGGGGAACATGACTGCCAGTTTGTTGTCCTTCTTGGGCAACCCCTCTCTCTGGGCTCACGTTACTGCCTTCATCAAGCTGGGTACCATCATCGGAGCCTTCAAAATGCTGCGCATCCTCCTGCAGCATGTACCCGACACTGTGGTCGAACAGTTCGGGGGACTCTTCCGGTGGGGCTAGGGAAGAAGTAACTGATGATGACCTTGAGTCCAAGGAATAGGCTGCTTTGGCACCTGCATTGGCAGCCAAGGGATGAGGAGGATGAGGAGGGCTTAGTCATCCACTCTACCAACTCTTTGGCATGTTGTGGCTCAACATGGCCAGCTGTCGAGAAAAAGGACAAGCATGCCCTTATGGCCATGTGCTGATGATGATGCACTGTGTCCAGGACCAGCTCTGTTGCCTCTAGACACAGAGCCTGCTTGCCCTCTTTTATTGGCCTGTGACTGTCTGCCTCTCCTTGTTGGCCTTCCAGACATACTGTCTTTGATGTATTGGAATAGATACACAAGGAATGGCCTTCAGTGAGATGTAGCTGCACAAAGCTGGGATGTATATATAGATTAAGCTGCAGCTAGCTGAATTGCCTACCTGCCTGTAGTATTATTAGAAAGAGAACACCAGCAATTGTCTGCAGTTAGCTTTAGTTGCATAGTGTGCCCAGTATACAGTACACTAATATACTGCAGCTAACTGAATCAACTGCTAGCCTGAGGTATTATTAGGAAGTGAACACTAGCAATTGTCTGCAGTTAGCTTTAGTTGCACACTGTGCACAGGATACAGTACACTGACTGAAAATACTGCAGCTGCTTGCCTGAGGTATTATTAGGAAGTGAACACTAGCAATTGTCTGCAGTTAGCTTTAGTTGCACACTGCACAGGATACAGTACACTGACTGAAAATACTGCAGCTGCCTGCCTGTAAGTATATTAGCGAGAGAACACCAGCAATTGGCTGCAGTTAGCTTTAGTTGCACACTGTGTACAGGATACAGTACACTGACTGAAAATACTGCAGCTGCCTGCCTGAGGTATGATTATAAAGAGAACACCAGCAATTGGCTACAGTTAGCTTTAGTTGCACACTGTACACAGGATACAGTACACTGACTGAAAATAATGCAGCTGCCTGCCTGTAAATATATTAGGAAGAGAACACCAGCAATTGGCTGCAGTTAGCTTTAGTTGCACACTGTGCGCAGAATACAGTACACTGACTGAAAATACTGCAGCTGCCTGCCTGTAAATATATTAGGAAGAGAACACCAGCAATTGTCTGCAGTTAGCTTTAGTTGCACACTGTGCCCAGTATACAGTACACTAATATACTGCAGCTAACTGAATCAACTGTTTGCCTGAGGTATTATTAGGAAGAGAATACCAGCAATTGTCTGCAGTTAGCTTTAGTTGCACACTGCACAGGATACAGTACACTGACTGAAAATACTGCAGCTGCCTGTGAGTATATTAGGAAGAGAACACCAGCAATTGGCTGCAGTTAGCTTTAGTTGCACACTGTGCGCAGGATGCAGTACACTGACTGAAAATACTGCAGCTGCCTGCCTGTAAGTATATTAGGAAGAGAACACCAGCAATTGTCTGCAGTTAGCTTTAGTTGCACACTGTGCACAGGATACAGTACACTGACTGAAAATACTGCAGCTGCTTGCCTGAGGTATTATTAGAAAGAGAACACCAGCAATTGGCTGCAGTTAGCTTTAGTTGCACACTGTGCAGAGGATACAGTACACTGACTGAAAATACTGCAGCTGCCTGCCTGAGGTATTATTAGAAAGAGAACACCAGCAATTGTCTGCAGTTAGCTTTAGTTGCACACTGCACAGGATACAGTACACTGACTGAAAATACTGCAGCTGCCTGCCTGTGAGTATATTAGGAAGAGAACACCAGCAATTGTCTGCAGTTAGCTTTAGTTGCACACTGTGTGCAGGATACAGTACACTGACTGAAAATACTGCAGCTGCCTGCCTGTAAGTATATTAGGAAGAGAATAACAGGAACGGGTCTAGCTAAACTGAATACAGTGTGTATATATATATATATATATATATATATATATATATATATATATATATATATGTACACACACATACAACACCTAGGATGCATATATATACACAATACACTGACTGAAAATGCTGAAGCTACCTGCCTGTAAGTATATTAGGAAGAGAATAACAGGAATGGATCTAGCTAAACTGAATACAGTGTATATACAGTGCCTTGCAAAAGTATTCGGCCCCCTTGAACTTTTCAACCTTTTGCCACATTTTAGGCTTCAAACATAAAGATATAAAATTTTAATTTTTTTGTGAAGAATCACCAACAAGTGGGACACAATTGTGAAGTGGAACGAAATCTATTGGATATTTTAAACTTTTTTAGCAAATAAAAAACTGAATAGTGGTGCGTGCAAAATTATTCGGCCCCTTTACTTTCAGTGCAGTAAACTCACTCCAGAAGTTCAGAGAGGATCTCTGAATGATCCAATGTTGTCCTAAATGACTGATGGTGATAAATAGAATCTACCTGTGTGTAATCAAGTCTCTGTATAAATGCACCTGCTCTGTGATAGTCTCGGGGTTCTGTTGAAAGCGCAGAGAGCATCATGAAGACGAAGGAACACACCAGGCAGGTCCGTAATACTGTTGTGGAGAAGTTTAAAGCCGGATTTGCATACAAAAAGATTTCCCAAGCTTTAAACATCCCAAGGAGCACTGTGCAAGCGATCATTTTGAAATGGAAGGAGTATCAGACCACTGCAAATCTACCAAGACCTGGCTGTCCCTCTAAACTTTCAGCTCAGACAGGGAGAAGACTGATCAGAGATGCAGCCAAGAGGCCCATGATCACTCTGGATGAACTGCAGAGAACTACAGCTGAGGTGGGAGAGTCTGTCCAAAGGACAACAATCAGTCTTACACTGCACAAATCTGGCCTTTATGGAAGAGTGGCAAGAAGAAAGCCATTTCTCAAAGATATCCATAAAAAGTTTCGTCTAAAGTTTGCCACAAGCCACCTGGGAGACACACCAAACATGTGGAAGAAGGTGCTCTGGTCTGATGAAACCAAAATCGAACTTTTTGGCCACAATGCAAAACGATATGTTTGGCGTAAAAGCAACACAGCTCATCACCCTCAACACACCATCCCCACTGTCAAACACGGTGGTGGCAGCATCATGGTTTGGGCCTGCTTTTCTTCAGCAGGGACAGGGAAGATGGTTAAAATTGAGGGGAAGATGGATGCAGCCAAATACAGGACCATTCTGGATGAAAACCTGTTGGAGTCTGCAAAAGACCTGAAACTTGGACGGAGATTTATCTTCCAACAAGACAATGATCCCAAACATACAGCAAAATCTACAAAGGAATGGTTCACAAATAAACGTATCCAGGTGTTAGAATGGCCAAGTCAAAGCCCAGACCTGAATCCAATCGGGAATCTGTGGAAAGAGCTGAAAACTGCTGTTCACAAACGCTCTCCATCCAACCTCACTGAGCTCGAGCTGTTTTGCAAGGAAGAATGGGCAAGAATTTCAGTCTCTCGATGTGCAAAACTGATAGAGACATACCCCAAGCGACTTGCAGCTGTAATCGCAGCAAAAGGTGGCTCTACAAAGTATTAACGCAAGGGGGCCGAATAATTTTGCACGCCCCACTTTTCATTTTTTTATTAGTTAAAAAAGTTTCAAAAATCCAAAAGATTTTGTTCCACTTCACAATTGTGTCCCACTTGTTGGTGATTCTTCACAAAAAATAAAAATTTTATATCTTTATGTTTGAAGCCTGAAATGTGGCAAAAGGTTGAAAAGTTCAAGGGGGCCAAATACTTTCGCAAGGCACTGTATATATATATATTATATATATATATATATATATATATATATATATATACACACATACACATACAACACCTAGGCTGCATATATATACACAATATACTGACTGAAAACACTGAAGTTACCTGCCTGTAAGTATATTAGGAAGAGAATAACAGGAACGAATCTAGCTAAACTGAATACAGTGTATGTGTATATATATATATATATATATATATATATATATATATATACACACACACACACACACACACACACACACACAAAACAACACCTGGGATGCATATATATATATATATATATATATATATATATATATATATATATATATATATATATATATATATATATATATATATATATATATATATACACAATACACTGACTGCAGCTAACTGACTCACCTGCCTACTCTATCTAACTCAAATAAAATGACACCGTTTCTCTCTCTCAGCACGCCGGTACACACTACACAAGGCCGACTTCCAGGTGGTCTTATATAGTGTGGGGCATGTACTAAATCCCCTGAGGCATAATTGGCCAAAGCCACCCTGCCTGTGGCCAATTATGGCTCTCCGTTCTTACCGCGCTGTGATTGGCCAAAGCATGCAGGTCATAGCGCATGCTTGGCCAATCATCAGCCAGCAACGCACTGCGAAGCCGTAGTAAATTATGGGCCGTGACGCGCCACTCGAATTTGGCGCGAACGGCATATAATGTTCGCAATTCGACGAACAGTCGAACGGCCGATGCTCAACTTGAACTTACGTTCGACTCGAACTCGAAGCTCATCCCTACTACTAGGAATTAAGGATGAGCTTGGGCGTGTTCGCACAGCCCACGTGCAGAGCCCACCAGGAAGTCAGCACAGTGCTGCGCTAATCACAGGCAGTGAGACATTTCCCGATCTCTGCAGCCGCACATCGGGAAAATGTCTCACTGTCTGTGATTAGTGCAACGCTGTGCCGATTTCCTGGCGGGCTCTACACGTGGGCTGTGCGAACACGCCCAAGCCCATCCTTACTAGGAATGTACACACTGCAACTACTCTATAATCTTGGCCCTGGTGCATGGGTCTCCCAAACTCGGTTACCTAGCAATAGGGATGAGCTTCGAGTTCGAGTCGAACTCATGTTCGACTCGAACATTGGCTGTTCGCAAGTTCGCCGAACACCGAACAATTTGGGGTGTTCGCGGCAAATTCGAATGCCGCGGGAACACCCTTTAAAAGTCTATGGGAGAAATCAAAAGTGCTAATTTTAAAGGCTTATATGCAAGTTATTGTCATAAAACGTGTTTGGGGACCTGGGTCCTGCCCCAGGGGACATGGATCAATGCAAAAAAAAGTTTTAAAAACGGCCGTTTTTTCAGGAGCAGTGATTTTAATAATGCTTAAAATCAAACAATAAAAGTGTAATATCCCTTTAAATTTCGTACCTGGGGGGTGTCTATAGTATGCCTGTAAAGGGGCGCATGTTTCCCGTGTTTAGAACAGCCTGACATCAAAATGACATTTGGAAGGAAAAAACTCATTTAAAACTACCCGTGGCTATTGCATTGCCGTCAATACACATAGAAGTTCATTGATAAAAACGGCATGGGAATTCCCCACAGGGAAACCCCGAACCAAAAAAAAAAAAAAAAAAAATGAAGTGGGAGTCCCCCTAAATTCCATACCAGGCCCTTCAGGTCTGGTATGGATTTTAAGGGGAACCCCGTGCCAAAAAAAAAAAAAAAAAACGGCGTGGGGTTCCCCCAAAAATCCATACCAGACCCTTATCCGAGCACGCAACCTGGCAGGCCGCAGGAAAAGAGGGGGGGACGAGAGTGCGCCCCCCCTCCTGAACCGTACCAGGCCACATGCCCTCAACATTGGGAGGGTGCTTTGGGGTAGCCCCCCAAAACACCTTGTCCCCATGTTGATGAGGACAAGGGCCTCATCCCCACAACCGTGGCCGGTGGTTGTGGGGGTCTGCGGGCGGGGGGCTTATCGGAATCTGGAAGCCCCCTTTAACAAGGGGACCCCCAGATCCCGGCCCCCCCCCTGTGTGAAATGGTAAGGGGGTACTTACCCCTACCATTTCACTAAAAAAGTGTCAAAATAGTTAAAAATGACAAGAGACAGTTTTTGACAATTCCTTTATTTAAATGCTTCTTCTTTCTAACTTCATCTTCTTCTTCTTCTGGTTCTTCTGGCTCTTCTGGTTCTTCCTCCGGCGTTCTCGTCCAGCATCTCCTCCGCGGCGTCTTCTATCTTCTTCTCCTCGGGCCGCTCCGCACCCATGGCATTGGGGGGGAGGCTCCCGCTCTTCTCTTCATCTTCTTCTTCATCCTCTTCTCTTCTTCCTTCTTCTCTTCTTCTCTGTTTCTCTTCTTAATTTTCTTCTCCGGGCCGCTCCGCATCCATGCATGGAGGGAGGCTCCCGCTGTGTGACGGCGTCTCCTCATCTGACGGTTCTTAAATAACGGGGGGCGGGGCCACCCGGTGACCCCGCCCCCCTCTGACGCACGGTGACTTGACGGGACTTCCCTGTGACGTCACGGGGAATGCCACAGGGAAGTCCCGTCATGTCCCGTGCGTCAGAGGGGGCGGGGTCACCGGGTGGCCCCGCCCCCCGTTATTTAAGAACCGTCAGATGAGGAGACGCCGTCACACAGCGGGAGCCTCCCTCCATGCATGGATGCGGAGCGGCCCGGAGAAGAAAATTAAGAAGAGAAACAGAGAAGAAGAGAAGAAGGAAGAAGAGAAGAGGATGAATAAGAAGATGAAGAGAAGAGCGGGAGCCTCCCCCCCAATGCCATGGGTGTGGAGCGGCCCGAGGAGAAGAAGATAGAAGACGCCGCGGAGGAGATGCTGGACGAGAACGCCGGAGGAAGAACCAGAAGAGCCAGAAGAACCAGAAGAAGAAGAAGATGAAGGAAGAAAGAAGAAGCATTTAAATAAAGGAATTGTCAAAAACTGTCTCTTGTCATTTTTAACTATTTTGACACTTTTTTAGTGAAATGGTAGGGGTAAGTACCCCCTTACCATTTCACACAGGGGGGGGCCGGGATCTGGGGGTCCCCTTGTTAAAGGGGGCTTCCAGATTCCGATAAGCCCCCCGCCTGCAGACCCCCACAACCACCGGCCACGGTTGTGGGGATGAGGCCCTTGTCCTCATCAACATGGGGACAAGGTGTTTTGGGGGGCTACCCCAAAGCACCCTCCCAATGTTGAGGGCATGTGGCCTGGTACGGTTCAGGAGGGGGGGGGGCCGCACTCTCGTCCCCCCCTCTTTTCCTGCGGCCTGCCAGGTTGCGTGCTCGGATAAGGGTCTGGTATGGATTTTTGGGGGAACCCCACGCCGTTTTTTTTTTTTTTTTGGCGCGGGGTTCCCCTTAAAATCCATACCAGACCTGAAGGGTCTGGTATGGAATTTAGGGGGAACCCCACGTCATTTTTTTTTTTAAATTTTGGCCGGGGTTCCCCTTAATATCCATACCAGACCTGAAGGGGTTTCCCTGTGGGGAATTCCCATGCCGTTTTTATCAATGAACTTCTATGTGTATTGACGGCAATGCAATAGCCGCGGGTAGTTTTAAATGTGTTTTTTCCTTCCAAATGTCATTTTGCTGTCAGGCTGTTCTAAACACGGGAAACATGCGCCCCTTTACAGGCATACTATAGACACCCCCCAGGTACGAAATTTAAAGGGATATTACACTTTTATTGTTTGATTTTAAGCATTATTAAAATCACTGCTCCTGAAAAAACGGCCGTTTTTAAAACTTTTTTTTGCATTGATCCATGTCCCCTGGGGCAGGACCCAGGTCCCCAAACACTTTTTATGACAATAACTTGCATATAAGCCTTTAAAATTAGCACTTTTGATTATTCATGTTCGTGTCCCATAGACTTTAACTGTGTTCGCGTGTTCGAGCGAACTTTTTTCCTGTTCGCATGTTCTGGTGCGAACTGAACAGGGGGGTGTTCGGCTCATCCCTACCTAGCAACACTGACAGCTCCTTTCACCTCTTCCTTCTCCATGCTAATGTTAAGGCACTACATACTTTGCTAATGTGTGGAGTGGGTATTTGGTTTGGACATGTAAACACATGACATGTCAATACATTCAAAGCAATATTTGAAGAATACTTACTTGCGCAAACAAGAGGCTCCCAAACACTTTCTTCCCATTCTGGTACGCTTTGGCCCTCACTGTGACTCACATCAGGGGATTTGGTGACAACAATTACAATGTCTGTGCTGGGTCCAGGAGACAGATGCCATGACTCCAAAGACACATCTTAGGGAATCTCACCACAACAAGTTTCCTCTAAAAAGGTACAATACAACATTAATTTACCCCCTTCCTGATCAGAGCACTTTTTAAAATTTGGCACTGCGTCACTTTAACTGACAATTGCACTGTCATGCAAAGCTGTACCCAAACGAAATTTGCGTCCTTTTTCCCACAAATAGAGCTTTCTTTTGGTGGCATTTGATCACCTCTACGGTTTTTATTTTGTGCGCTATAAACAAAAATAGAGCAGCAATTTAAAAAAAAAAAGACAATATTTTTTACTATAATAACTATCCCCCAAAAACAAATTTCTTCATCAGTTTAGGCTAATATATATTCTTCTACATATTTTTGGTAAAAACAAAAAAAAAATTGCAATAAACGTATATTGATTGGTTTGCGCAAAAGTTATAGCATCTACAAACTATAAGGAAGATTTATGGCATTTGTATTATTTATTTATTTATTACTAGTAATGGCGGTGATCTGCAATTTTTAGCGACACTGTGACATTGCGACTGACAGATTGGACACTTTTGACACTTTTTTGGGACCATTGACGATTATACAGAGATCAGTGCTATAAAAATGCATTGATTACTGCCAATATTGAATACTGCAGTTGCCCCCCACCCCTCTCGTCCCCTATGGGATATGGGATATATGATGACCATCATAGCAGGCGTGACTGTGTGACTGGGAGCCCCGGGGCCTCTCCTCTACCCATGTCTACACTGGCAATGCTGCATTAATTGGCAATGATGAGCCAGGTAGCAACCAGAAAGCGTTCTTTAACTCTTAAGTTCTGCCCTAAGCCCATGGCCTTTGGCCCATCTAGAAACACCCCTGTCTGTGGCTAAATGAGTGTGTTTGAAGTTGACACTTACTTCTCTTGGGGGGAAGATGGCCTTGCTGCCTCCCCTGCTGGGGCCTGAGCGAGGGTAGCCTCCCTTCGTCCCTTGCGGTGGCTTTGCTGGAGCATTCTTTTTTTGTGTCTCCCTGTTGATAGATAAAAAAGACAGTAGGTACAAAAAAGATATAAAGGTCCAAAAACATGACCAAATAAGAATGTTCATATATGCTTTAAATTTACCTTCATCTGTGGAATCCCAAGCCATGCAAGCAAAGATTTTCTAAGCTTATATAGAATTCTCTCGAGCTACTTTGAGCAAGAACATATACAGGTGTAGACAGCTCATTTACACAACTATTGCTTACTTTTTTTTAAGGATATGATGTATGTGCTCCAGCTGGTCTTGTTCCCGGTGTTTCAGATCAGAGCATCGTTTCCAGATTTGCTCCTTTGATCGGTTCACCGAAAATTTTTGCTTCAAAACAACAAAAACCTTTTCAAAAATGCAGTCTTTTGGGCTGTTGGGCTTCTCATAATTCTGCAGCTTGCAATCATAATCGTGTTTCTCCAGGATGTGCACCATCTCCACCATCTCACCCTCGCTCATTGGTGTGGCTTTTCCCCTCCCCCACCGTGGGGCTGGCTGCAAATTGACGATTCCGCCGTGTTGTCCCGCACAAAAGTTCAGTGTGTGTCACATGCAGGAGAGGAGAGATGGTCAAGCCCCAGCATCATGTCGCACGTGAGAGCGGAGTCTCATGCATGCACAGTGTATATTAAGCCGTAAGGCACAGTCGATGGAATGGAAGTGGATGAGCAACCAGCAACGTGCGAAAGGAGGCAGAAAACAAAGGTACAACTGGAAATTGGGGCATAGGTAGTTAGTGGCCTATACTGCTTAGATTGAGGCCTATATACCAGATATTTCAAGAGTTCCTCAGCTTATGGGTTAAGCCAGACATTATGGTTTGTCTTGTGTTCTGTCTTACAGGCATCATATCATGACTGACAATCACATCCCCAGACTTTCTGGCCCATTTTATTGATATGTACTGGCAGCTGCCCTGTCTATGGAGGGTTAAGAGTAAAGACTACTCAAACAAAAAACTTTGCATGACAGCATTGGAGAAACTGGTCCAATTGTTTAAACCAGTTTACCCCAAGGCAGACCCCAGCTATGTCAGGCAAAAGATTGCTAACCTCCGTAGCACCTTTAAAAGGGAGCTTAACAAGATCGAGGAATCAGAGAGGTCAGAAGCAGCAGCAGGTGACCAAGGCTATGGTTCTATGACAGTCTGCGGTTTCTGACAGACCAGACTGAACCCAGGCTATCGCTGTCAACACTGCCTTCCACCTCTGCTGAGGCCACAGCTCCTGATGAACAGGAAAAAGATGTGGTTGAGCCCATCTTGACACAGGTATAGGGTTGTTGAACATATTTGGATCCAAAAATACAATGATGATAACTATACATTATTGGGAAAATAGTTCAGCCTTAACAAAGTGGTTTCCATATGAATACACAGAAGTGACCACAAATGATTTGAACAAGAATGAAAAATGCGGGGTCAGAATGATAGTCTTTTCTACTTCTCCACATTCAATTTGCAACAGTGAGGAGATCACAATTGTGTGTGATTGATGACCAAACCCAAAAAAAGAGTATAATTATATCCCATTTTCATAAACAGGAAAGTGTCAGTCTGGAGGAGCCATGGCCAGTAGCTAGATGGAGTCACAGATCCTTCCCCTACGTCCTGCTGCTAAAAGAGCCAGGAAGACCAGAAATCTGGAGGAGGCCACAGCTTCCTTTCTCAGCCAGGCCTCATCTGTGCTCCATACTGACCCAGCTGAGGCTGAAGCATTTGGGTGTATGACAGCCAATAAATTAAGGCAGATGGCCAGTGAGCAAGTGTGAGTAACTCATCCTGCAGCTCCTCAACAAGGGGATGAGGGGCGACATTTCTGAAAACACCCACATTTCAGATTTTGTGGTTCCACCTCCACCACCTCCACAGCCAACCCATCCACCACAGCAGCATGCCGGTCAGTGGCAATACCAGCCACATGAACCCCAACAACCACACTGGTCTGGGAATTTTCACCCCTACCCAACATTTTAATTTAATTTATTTTGTGTTTTTTTGATAATCTTTTGTGCCTTTTAAAATATGTTTGCCATAACTACATCAGTATCACCAGCAATGGAGCTTCATTATTATCCCATTAAAGAAGATGAGAATGTGAGCTGCATTTCGACATGTCATCAATTGCCACATCACAAATGTTAATTCTAGATTATGAATGGTAGTTTACAAGACCAAACTCCTGCTCGTTCCTTTATTCCGAGCATGTGTGTTTGTACTTTCGACTTTTGTGTGACGATTTCTGTACTGACCACCCGAAAATCAGATGTTGAGTTCACATCCGACAAAAATTTTAAAGCCTGCACATCCAGCTTGTGTCTGATGTAAAAGTCAAATTGTCTGTTATTATGCACCGTACTTACGATCCAAAAATCCACAGACGAGCTGTGGCCTTAAACTGGATACACACTATACAATTTGCTTTAGATTTTTCCCTTTAGATTTACCAAAACCATATAATAGGAGGTCAAACCTAAACACTTTCAATTTATATGCAATCAGGCAGGCCCTTGCACTACATAGTTGAAAGTAAATCTAAAGAAAATCAAACAACAAAAGTTGTATAGTGTGTATCCAACTTTATCCTGTTAAGGGTAACAAAGTTAAATCCTCATGCTGACAAAATCCAGGTCTCCTTACATAATGTTAAATGTAGTACCGTTTTGTGGTCTTTTTTTTTCAATTTTTTTTATGATAATGGCTGACATATATACCTACAGTGCCATGCAAAGGTATTCACCCCCCTTGGCTTTTTACCTATTTTGTTACATTACAGCCTTTAGTTCAATGTTTTTTTAATCTGAATTATATGTGATGGATCAGAACACAAAAGTCTAAGTTGGTGAAGTAAAATTAGAAAAATATATACATAAAACTATTTTCCAGAAATAAAAAACAGATAATTGGCATGTGTTTATGTATTCACTCCCTTTGTTATGAAGCCCATAAAAAGCTCTGGTGCAGCCAATTACCTTCAGAAGTCACATAATTAGTGAAATGATGTCCACCTGTGTGCAATCTAACTGTCACATGATCTATCATTACATATACACACCTTTTTGAAAGGCCCCAGAGGCTGCAACACCTAAGCAAGAGGCACCACTAACCAAACACTGCCATGAAGACCAAGGAGCTCTCCAAACAAGGGACAATGTTGTTGAGAAGTACAAGTCAGGGTTAGGTTATAAAAAAAATCCAAATCTTTGATGATCCCTAGGAGCACCATTAAATCTATCATAACCAAATGGAAAGAACATGGCACAACAGCAACCCTGCCAAGAGACAACCGCACACCAGAACACACGGACCGGGCAAGGAGGGCATTAATCAAAGAGGCAGCACAGAGACCTAAGGTAACCCTGGAGGAGGTGCAGAGTTCCACAGCAGAGACTGGAGTATCTGTACATAGGACGACAAAAAGCCATACGCTCCATGGAGTTGGGCTTTATGGCAGAGTGGCCAGAAGAAAGCCATTACTTTCAGCGAAAAACAAAATGGCACGTTTTGAGTTTGCGAAAAGGCACGTGGGAGACTCCCAAAATGTAAGGAGGAAGGTGCTCTGGTCTGATGAGACTAAAATTGAACTTTCTGGCCATCAAAGAAAACGCTATGTCTGGTGCAAACCCAACACATCACATCACCCAAATAACACCATCCCCACAGAGAAACATGGTGGTGGCAGCATCATGCTGTGGGGATGTTTTTCAGCAGTCGGGACTGGAAAACTGGTCAGAGTTGAGGGAAAGATGGATGGTGCTGAAGACAGGGATATTCTTGAGCAAAACCTGTACCAGTCTGTGTGTGATTTGAGGCTAGGATGGAGGTTCACCTTCCAGCAGGACAATGACCCCAAACACACTGCTAAAGCAACACTTGAGTGGTTTAAGGGGAAACATGTAAATTTGTTGGAATGGCCTAGTCAAAGCCCAGACCTCAAGCCAATAGAAAATCTGTGGTCAGACTTAAAGATTGCTGTTCACAAGTACAAACCATCCAACTTGAAGGAGCTGGAGCAGTTTTGCAAGGAGGAATGGGCAAAATCTCAGTGGTAAGATGTGGCAAGCTCATAGAGACTTATCCAAAGTGACTTGGAGCTGTAATAGCCACAAAAGGTGGCTTTACAAAGTATTGACTTTAGGGGGGTGAATAGTTATGCACGTTGACTTTTTCTGTTATTTTGTCCTATTTGTTGTTTGCTTCACAATAAAAAAAAAACATCTTCAATGTTGTGGGCATGTTCTGTAAATTAAATGATGCAAATCCTTTAAACAATCCATATTAATTCCAGGTAGTGAGGCAACAAAACACGAAAAATGCCAAGGGGGGTGAATACTTTTGCAAGGCACTATAGTGTCTACTTATTAATGCTTTTGTGTGCCAGGGTGTGGTGTGTGCCTGACCCCCACATGCAGATTCTGCACTTCCACATAAATGGCTTACAAGATGAGCCACTTTTCGGCCTTATAATGGAAATCATCTGGTTTCACTGTGATAATTTCCCTCCTCATACCTCCCATGTGCGAGTTGGGCACATCCAAAGGCACAGAAAAGGTTGATTATAAATGTTCACAATAGAATACAGTTTATGGGTAGGTTGATGTTATCACTGAGATAATGTTGGTTCCTTGTCGTACTGTGTTACAAGATTATGAGAAACTTCTCTTGACGTCTGCTCCTCTATATCTTTTAAAAATGTAACTGATACACTATTATGTATACTTTATAGCAACATGTAAAAATAACTGAAGGATGATTCCTACCAATAATAAATATACAAACCTTCATAAGCTGTTTTTTTTTTCATACGGCCAAACCCCCATCACACACACAAGCACTTTATTTTACTCTGTACAGGTTTTTCTCTCCTTTAGCTCCCTTTAGTCCAATTTTTCATCTCCCTCCTCAACACACTTAAAGGATGACCCTGTTGTGAAATGCCCCACCCTTAGGCCCCTTTCACACTTATACGACTTCAAAGTCGCGCGATTTTACCGCGATTTCGCGGCCCCGATTTTGCCGCAATTTTACCGCGATTTGCCGCGATTTTACCGCGATTTGGGAGCAGTACTACTTTGTACGACTTTGCCACGTTTTTGGCATTAACAAATGAAAACATACAGTAGTTGGTATGAATCATAAGGGGGAACTCCACACCAAGTTTTAAATAAAAAAACTGGCGTGGGTTCCCCCCCAGGGGCATACCAGGCCCTTGGGTCTGGTATGGATTGTAAGGGGAACCCCTACGCTGAAAAATCGGCGTGGGGGTCCCCCCAAAATCCATACCAGACCCTTATCCGAGCACGCAGCCCGGCCGGCCAGGAATGGGGGTGGGGACGAGCGAGCGCCCCCCCTCCTGGACCGTACCAGGCCGCATGCCCTCAACATGGGGGGGTGGGTGCTTTAGGGCATGGGGGGCACCCTGCCGGGCCCCCCCACCCCAAAGCACCTTGTCCCCATGTTGATGAGGACAAGGGCCTCTTCCCGACAACCCTGGCCGTTGGTTGTCGGGGTCTGCGGGTGGGAGGCTTATCGGAATCCGGGAGCCCCCTTTAATAAGGGAGCCCCCAGATCCCAGCCCCCCACCCTATGTGAATGACTATGGGGTACATGGTACCCCTACCCATTCATCTAGGGAAAAAAGCGTCGCTAAAAAAAACACAGTACACAGGTATTTAAAATAATTTATTAGGCAGCTCCAGGATCTTCTTCCGACTTCGGGGGTCCTCTTCCGACTTCGGGGGTCTCTCCGGCGTCTCCTCCCAGTGTCCTTATCTTCTGCCGGCTCCTCCGCTTTCTTCTGCAGCTCAATTGCTAGCGGTGGTCTGGACTTCTGCCTTCTTCTTTTCTTCCAGAGATGTTGACACGACGCTCTCTCCAGCTGGAATGTCTCTGAACGCTCCGCAACGGACTTATATAGGCGGTGACCCCGCCCCCTTATGCCGTCACAGTCCCTGGGCATGCTGGGACTGTGACGGTTTAGGAGGGGTGGTCACCGGGTGATGACCACGCCCCCTTATGACGGCACAGTCCCAGCATGCCCCGGGACAGTGACCTCATAAGGGGGCGGGGTCACCGCCCATATAAGTCAGTTGCGGAGCGTTCAGAGACCATTCCAGCTGGAGAGAGCGTCGTGTCAACATCTCTGGAAGAAAAGAAGAAGGCAGAAGGCAGAAGTCCGGACCACCGCTAGCAATTGAGCTGCAGAAGAAAGCGGAGGAGCCGGCAGAAGATCAGGACACCGGGAGGAGGCGCCGGAGAGACCCCCGAAGTCGGAAGAGGACCCCCGAAGTCGGAAGAAGATCCCGGAGCTGCCTAATAAATTATTTTAAATACCTGTGTACTGTGTTTTTTTATTGACGCTTTTTTCCCTAGGTGAATGGGTAGGGGTACCATGTACCCCATACTCATTCACATAGGGTGGGGGGCCGGGATCTGGGGGCTCCCTTATTAAAGGGGGCTCCCGGATTCCGATAAGCCCACAGACCCCGACAACCAACGGCCAGGGTTGTCGAGAAGAGGCCCTTGTCCTCATCAACATGGGGACAGGGTGCTTTGGGGTGGGGGGGCCTGGCAGAGTGCCCCCCATGCCCTAAAGCACCCACCCCCCCATGTTGAGGGCATGCGGTCTGGTATGGTCAAGGAGGGGGGGGGGCGCTCGCTCGTCCCCACCCCCATTCCTGGCCGGCCGGGCTGCGTGCTCAGATAAGGGTCTGGTATGGATTTTGGGGGGGACCCCACGCCGATTTTTCGGCGTAGGGGGTTCCCCTTAGATCCATACCAGACCTAAGGGCCTGGTATGCCCCTGGGGGGGAACCCACGCCGTTTTTTTCATTTAAAACTTGGCGTGGAGTTCTCCCTCTGGATTCATACCAGACAGCTGTCAGCACTGCCTGTCGCTCATCGGGAAAGGAAAAAAGTTTTCCTTTCCCGATCAGCGAGCCAGGCTTGTGCTTACAAAGTCGTACTGAAGTCGTGTCTATATTATTCAGGCACGACTTGCATGCTACTTCAGGGTTTAACATTGAGGTCTATGGAGTACAGCTCGCATAGAAGTTGGACCAAAGTATTGCAGGGACTACTTTCAAGTCGGCACGACTTAAAGTCGTGCCAATATGAATGGTAGTCATTGAAAATCATGGAGAATGACTTGTCATACGATTTTGCAGTACAAAATCGTGGAACAAGTCGTATAAGTGTGAAAGGGGCCTTAAGGTAGTTTCATTAAAAACTTTAAAGGCCTTAATATTCCTGAGAAACGCAGTCAAGTTTTAGCTATAATGCACAACCTCAAAGCAGTCGTTTTCCTTCAAGAAATGAATTTTCACACAGATGCCACCCCCAAGCTATATAACCACTTTCACCCAACGTTCTACAATGCTACAAATCCACTCTCCAAAACTAAAGGAGTTTCGATACGCCTTTCGAAGCGTCTCAATTGGCAGCTTACAGATTCCCTTATTGATGCGGAAGGTCACTATGTGTTCATTAGTGAAAGTCTCCAAGGGAGGCCTGTAACCCTTGCTAACGTTTACAGCCCTAATACGGCCCAGGTCAGATTTTTCAGAAAGATTGCACAACTTCTTGCAGTATTTCAATCAGGACTAGTCATACTGGGAGGTGATTTTAATCTCGCCCTACATCCATTGCTTGATACATCCACCGGTTCCTTATCCTTACCGTATAAAGCTCTTCCCCAAATTAGAATGCAATTACAAGACCTTCTTTTACTTGACACCTGGCGTGCCCTACATCCCAGTGATAAGGACTACACTTTTTTTCGGCCCCTCACAATAGGTAATCTAGAATTGACTATCTATTCCTATCCCAGAAAGACCTCCCCACTCTTACATCTGCAACTAATCGAGCCAATGTTCCTTTCGGATCACCACCTGATCGCCCTCTCTTTGACCTTTCCAGAACAAACCCTTTTACCAAAATTTGGTGCCTGGACTCATCTTTACTAATGTCGGAAGGAGATGCTAACCTTATCTGTTCCAGCATCTTATACTTCTTTGTGAAGAATGATACTCCAGAGGTTGCCCCACTTACCCAATGGGATGCATACAAATGCATTATTAGGGGCAAACTTCTGGTGATGATGGCAGAACAGAAAAATGCACGACAAGCTACACTTTCTGACCACCTGCAAAAAATAAGATCCCTAGAGCTAGCCCACAAACAGTCACAAGCTCAGCAAATGTACCAGGACCTCATTCAGGCTAGAACACTTATGCAAATAATTAAGCCGTAAAGTTTGCCGCAAATTTTCCCTTTCACAAAAATGTTTCTTTGAGCATAGTAATAAATGCAGAAGATTTCTAGCGGGAGCTATCCAAGCAAACAAAGCGAGTACAACAGTACACCTCAAAGATTCACATGGCCAAACTCACATAAAGACCACTGACATTACGTTTCATTTTGACTCATTTTGGATTTTAATGATATATTCTATTGAGTACTGTTGCGCAAGATCATTATTGTTTTATATTCTTTTACACATTACCACCTTATGAAACAACACTTACTTTAAATCCCTAGCCATGCACATGGTAATTGCGGCAAAACAGGGCATCCCAGTACACTGGGGCACCACACATGTCCCATCAATCAAAGAATGGCTAAACAGGATAGCTGAAATGGACTCATAAGCATTGCTCATGACACACCAGTCAAATTCTCACCCAAGTGGGGATGCTGAACCCACTTCCGGACAACAACAGACTACAATGTCCTCACCATCAACATCACACAACCTGTCTGAAATTCTTTCACCACACCCACGTAAATCCAGACTCAACTTAGACAAACCCTTACAATCATTTATAACAAAAATAATGATCTACCCCAATAGTCACAACCACGTAACAATCACCATTCCCCCTACCTTCCCCCACTGAAGGAAATGAGAGATAGACAACACCTACTATCCCCCCTGGCCCCACACCCCACTACATCATCCACGTCCCCCCCTGCCCCCTCCCCTCCCCCTATATACACACTTCTTCCCAGACCCCTAAAACATCCCCTCAGATAGACAGAAACCCATACTCTGATCCCATCCTAAAATCCCTCATACAATCTGAATCTTTCTTAAGACACCTCGGCTTAATCAAAATACATCCACTATTTCTACAACAGCTATTATATTGACTTGGGTTTACAAACCCACAAGTCCTATCAGAATCCAGGAAACCCAATACTGTAGGTTTCAATCTCCATTGATACAAGGTTCACTCCCTTCAGCATAATGATAATTGACATCTTGATGTTTAAGGCCTATAAGTCTAGACGTTAATATACCCTGACGATTGCCATCTGATTTGTATTATGTGTTTCTGTCATACTCTTCATTTGCTTGTTCTCTTTTACTTCTAATAAAAACCTTATGAAAAAAAAAAAAAAACATTTTATACTTACCTTCTCTGTATAGTGGTTTTGCACAGGGCAGCCTGGATCCTCCTCTTCTCGGGTCCTATGGTGCCGTGCTGCTGTCTCAGGCAAAAAGGAGGGGAGTCCCAAGCAGCCATAACACTCCTGCAGCATCGCTGGATCTAGGAGGGACCTCAGGTAAGTATGAGGGTGGCTGAGGGGGGCTGCTGCGCACAGAAGGCTTTTTTATCTTAAAGCATATAATGCATTAAAATAAAAAAACCTTCTGCCTTTACAATCACTTTAAGCCACCCATGATCAATGCTAAAAGGCAATGACACTCTACAGGTGGGGGGGGCAGACTTTCGTCATTCATAGACAAATGGCAAGATATCACCACAAACAAGTTTATCCTTCACACAGTAGAACAAGGTTACACCATAGAATTTTCCACCACTCCGCCAAACAGGTACTTGGCGACCTCACTCCCCAGAGAAAAATGGCATTAACTAGAAGGTTTCTACTTGCACATCTTTGCCAGGAGGAAACATTCCAGGAAGTACAAGCTGATCTTGAACCTAAAACCCCTCAACAAGAAAATAAAATACAAAACATTTTGGATGGAATCTATCTACTCAGTGAGAAACTTACTACCGCAAGAAATTTAATGGCAATGGTAGTTCTGCAGGACACCTACTTGCACACACCAAAAAAAAAAAAGATCACCACAAGCACCTAAGGTTTGCGATACAAGGGCCAAAGGCCACCCTGCATTTCCAATACACCGCCTTGCCTTTTGGAGTCTCTTAAGCACCCAGAATTTTCACCAAAATCCTGGCAGAAGCATGAAAGTCTAGGATTGAAAGTCATATGATTTGTACCATACTTGGAAGATAGAGTTGGGCAAACATTTCAAGCTGAGAAAAAGTTCAGCCCGAACATCGCACGTTTAGGGAACACCCAAATTTATGAACAAATACAAGGGGTATTTGCGACTACCTGAGCATTAAGACTGGCAGGTACTTCAAACGGGTGTAGTGGATTCTTGATAATTCAGTGTAATTTTTTCCTCTTTATATGTTATTCTAAACCCATGGATTTCTGTGAAAGAGGCTCCTTAGCTTTAAAATTGCATTGTTTGACTGTCTACTCCTACGTCCTGATTTTCCTCAGAGGGGTGGGAGGTGACAGGAATAGTCATTATGTATATTCATCATTTATTGCAGATTTCCTCCTTTATATTGTTTTTTGTTTATTATGTTTCATAACTTCATACTGTGGATGGCAATACATTATGTTTAATGACAATATGTACTCCTAAATGTCGCAAGGATTTGTACCCTGGTTTACAGCTAACAAATATTTATGGTCAACGACAAATGCTGGTTTTGTATACTTTCAATAATTCTGAATAAAAACCATTGAAAACAAAATTGAGGTTTGAGTGAACATAAGATGACTGGTACATGCCCCAGCTGATTTGAAGATTTTTTTCAGCCAGTTGTTATAGTTTCCCAGTTATCTTATTTTTTAGCTATGCTTAATTGCACCTCAAATTTAACCTTGTCCACATCAATGGAATATCTATGCAGAAGTTTTGACAAACACACTGGCCACATATCCAAATTTTATACTATATTGACCTCTGCTTCTGAGAAGTTATTTTATATGCATAAATGGGAGCAGGACCTGGAGGAGACTCTGGAAGTTGAAGAATGGCGTAAATTAGCACAATGTGCATCTAAATCATATATCAATACTTTGCTGAGTGAAGCAAACTACAAGGTCCTCCTGCGGTGGTACATGGTGCAAGCAAGAGTAGCGTCCTATGTCCCTGGTGCGTACTTACAATGCTTCAGAGGTTGTGGCATGAATGGCACTATGTTCCATGTTTGGTGAACTTGCCCAAAAGTTAGGTGGTTCTGGATCTGTACCTATAATTTCATTTACTCACTCAAGTGAACCTCATTAAATTGCCACTGCAGGCACTGTTGGAGAGGGGATGTTGAGACACGCAAAAAGACTTATAGCTTGGAAATCCCCTACGGTTCCCTTCTACTTACCAAGGTCCAAATGATTTTGGATAATGGTAAAACGAATGCCTATCGATGATTCTGAATGGATAAACTTGTCTCGTTCGACAAGACTTGTGACCCCTGGATTTAATACCTGTTGAATGCGCTGTGAGATAGGTATGCCATGAAATTTTTTTTTTGGGGGGGGATAGGGTGCACTTTTCTCACCTGTGCTTTGTTACCTTTCTGTCCTTCTATGGAAAATATCCCCTCTACTTCTTCCTCTTCCCTTTCATGGGCGCATCAGCTGTCAACGGGCTTCTCTGCTGACTGAAAAAAGATAACATGCCTGCAATAGAAAAAAGTGAAAAAAACGATGTGGCAGTCCCCTCCAATTGACCCGGTGACACTACTCCCTTGCAGCATGCACCAGTCGGTGATGTCACAAAGGGGGCATTGCCATAAGGTGATGTCACCAGTTGGCCCCACCCCTTACCCATATAAGAACTGTCAAACAAGCAAAGCAGGCATTCAGTAGTTAGTTTTAGTTACGGGTGGAGCATTTTTTTCTTTTTCGGGTTTGGCAGTGTGGTGGTCGTCATGATTGACAATGGATCTACATAGGGGGACATTGTTTTTTTATTTATTTTTTAAAGAAATTGTCAAAAACTGCCTCCTGTCTTCATTTATTTTTGACACTTTTTTTTAGTTAATGAGTAGGGGTACAATGTACTCATTCACATATGGAGGGGGCCAGGATCTTGGGGCCCCCTTGTGAAAGGGGGCTTCTAGATTCTGATAATCCCCCAGCCCGCAGACCCCCACAACCACTGACCAGGGTTGTCAGGAAGAGCCCTTGTCCCCATCAACATGGGGACAAGGTGCTTTGGAGTGGGGAGACAGAACCCCTCGCCCAAAAGCACCCCCTATGTTGAGGGCATGTGGCCTGGTATGGTTCAGGAGGGGAGGGGGCACTCACCCCCTCTTTCCTGACCTGCCAACGTGCATGCTCAGATACTGCAAGTATCTGGTATGGATTTAGTGGGTGGGGGATGCAGCTTTTTTTAAATTTTGGCGTGGGGTTCCCCTTAAAAAAATGGTGTGAGGGTCCTCCCCAATCCATACCAGGCCCTTTGGGTCTGGTATAGATCGGCGGGAGGGCCCCACATCATTTTTTAAGATTTTTGTATTTCCGGCAATTGAAAAGTCTTTTTTTTTTTATAAATGTCAGTTTTGCTGCGGCAGGTTTGATACACGGTACAGATGTGCCACTTTACAGGCAAACTAAGGGGACCCCCCAGGCACTATATTTGAAGGATTTTTTTATTTTTATTGTTTCACTTTACATGTGAATTACATGTCCCTCAGGGCAGTACCCGGGCTGCCATACCCTTTTTATGGCCAATAACTTGCTTATAAGCCTTCAAAAGCACTTTTGAATTTTTAAAGTTCAGGTCCCATAGACTTTAATAGGGTTTACGGTTCCAGCCCAAACTTTTGCGATAGGCAAGCGTTCTGGAGCACCCGGGGGGGTTCGCCCAACTCTATTGGACGACCTCCTGTTCTTCGCCAGCACAAAAGAGACCCTGACAGACCACCTCCAATCTAATATTAGTTACCTAGAAAGCTTGGGGGGGATCATAAATGACCAAAAATCCTACCTGACCCCCAGTCAAAAGGTAAAATAGGGTATGCACAGGATGAAGGAAACAAATATTTTTTTCCGACAGACAAAAAGCAGGAGGTTAATGGAAGAGGTAGCAAACATATGTTACCCCAACCTGATCACCATCAGGAAGGACAAGAGGGTGCTGGGCCTCATGACATCCTTTTTACCAGCCATCGCATGGGTACAACTGCACACAAGGCCATTACAGACTTCATCCTGGCACATTGGGGCTGGAACCTATGATATATGGAGACCTCAATCACAGTCCCACAAGAGGGCAGATCATCTTTACAATGGTGGCTCAGCCCACACATATACAGCTAGGGGCACCTGTGGACACAAACAAATGCAATCATCATCACAGATGCCAGCATCTCAGGCTGGGTAACGCACTTGGCAGAGTGCATAGCCCAATGCATTTGGAGGCAGGATTGGTCACTAGCCTCATCGAATGTGAGGAAGTTGAAAGCTGTGCATCTAGCACTAAAGTCCTTTGAAGCGTTGATCAAGGACAGACACATTCAAATACAAAGGAAAAAAGAAGAACCCCCATTTGATTGGGACTTTTTAGGCAACAAGCACACAAAAGAGTAAAGTAGAAAAATATTTATTATAGTACATAGATCGTTCACAAATATGATGATCATTAAAAACATATCATATCAAAAAGACAGAAAGAAAACTATATAAAAAAACAAAACAAATTACATTGCAAGCATGGAACAGTTTTAAAGATGCTCTCCAGTGATTGAGTATTCTCTCCGGTACCCAAAGGTACTCTTTTGTGTGGTTGTTGCCTAAAAAGTCCCAATCAAAGGGGTTCTTCTTTTTTCCTACACAACAGGGATGTGGCAACAACGCACTGTTCTGACATGGTAAAATCCCGTTTCTATACATTCAAATACAAATGGACAATTCTACAACAGTAGCATATACTGTATAAACAGATGGGAAACTAGATCCCCCCCCCCTCAACTCTACACATCTACAGAACCAAAAAATTTGTTTTATTTCATTTTGGATAGATTCATTAGGTTACTAATTTCCTTTTGTTGATTTGTTTCAGAATTTGTTTAGTTTCATTTAATTTCATTCATTGTTAAAGTGGTAGCAAACCGCTGGGCATTTCATATATGCAGCAAGAAAGAGTAAGGGGATTTTTGCGGTGCCAAATACAGAAAGACAAGATTAACTTTTGTCAGTTAAAATGAAGCATAATTTTATTAACATAGCATAATTAAAAGAACATGCTGTTTTAGAGCAATGTGAAAATACAAATGTTAGGTGGTCAAAAATAAACAGGTAAATGGTGAATCGCAGATGGAGATAATGCACACTAGCCCGACATGTTTCGCTACTTAGCTTCCTCAGGGGATATGCAAGATTTTATTGAGACCACTAAACAAATGAGAAAACAAGGTTGTAACAAAGGTCTAAAAATATACAATCAAAATGTAAATACAGAGTATTGAATTTAAATATGAGCTTGGTTGCCAAAAAGAGGGGAACATGGGTATGGACACTTACCCTATACATTGATAGCACCCGTGAACCACCAGGCCGGACTCGAGACAACGCCCCAAAGGACCTGATCCACGGGAATCAATTTGGCGCAGCCATAGAAGGCTGATAGGGAGACACTAGGAGAATAGTAAATTTCATAGAATTAAACTAGTGAAGGGATAACTAAATGTAAAGAAGCAAAGGGAGGGACAAATGTCTCATGAGGTAAATACTCACACAGAGTGTATTTGTCAGTCTAGTTGTCTATGAAGAGGGTACACTTAAATGAGTCTGAAAAGGAGCTCTATAAACTTGGCTGCATAGGCAGACTGGAAAAATAAGTAGAAAAGTTTTTTATTATATATGGGTCATATATATATATATATATATATATATATATATATATATATATATATATATATATATATATATATATATATATATATATATATATATATATATATATATATATATATATATATATATATATATATATATATATATATATGGCCTTCTATGGCTGCGCCAAATTGATTGCCGTGGATCAGGTCCTTTGGGGCGTTGTCTGGAGTCCGGCCTGGTGGTTCATGGGTGCTATCAATGTATAGGGTAAGTGTCCATGCCCATGTTCCCCTCTTTTTGGCAACCAAGCTCATATTTAAATTCAATACTCTGTATTTACATTTTGATTGTATATTTAGACCTTTGTTACAACCTTGTTTTCTCATTTGTTTAGTGGTCTCAATAAAATCTTGCACATCCCCTGAGGAAGCTAAGTAACGAAACATGTCGGGCTAGTGTGCAATATCTCCATCTGTGATTCACCATTTACCTGTTTATTTTTGACCACCTAACATTTGTATTTTCACATTGCTCTAAAACATCATGTTCTTTTAATTATGCTATGTTAATAAAATGATGCTTCATTTTAACTGACAAAAGTTAAATCTTGTCTTCCTGTATTTGGCACCGCAAAAATCCCCTTACTCTTTCTTGCTGCATATATCTTTATTGGGATGAGGTGTCTAACTTAGGGGTTTTGTTTTCACCAACCGGACCAATTACATACTTTTCATAATTTCATAGTGTGCTTCGCACACTAGCATATTATGTTGAGCTTACCTTAAAACGATGCCCTTCTATTGCTGAGCTGTCACCGCTGCAGGCACCCCATCTTCACCCAGTCTTCCTTCCGGGTTCGCGGACTTGGCTGTGTGACTGGCCAGAGCCACAATGAAATCAGTTCCGCCCATGCGCGTGGGAGCTGCCGTTTATGGCACAGGGCTCTGAAGGAACAGCCCGGGTGGCCGTTCCTTCAGAGTGCATGCACTAGTGATGTTACTGGCTGCATGACAGTAAATATATCCTAAACCATGCACGTTTAGGAGACATTTACACTATAGGTAAGCCTTATTATAGGTAAAAGTCAGAGATGGGAGTTTACTACCACTTTAGGGAGCGGGCTAGGAAGCTGGCCCTGCATCCTTAACAAGCGATGGCACATTAGTGGGCTTCCCCATTGACCCTTCGGGTCTGGTATGGGTTTTAAGAGAAACCCCATGCCAAAATTAAAAAAAAACACCATGGGGCCTCCAAAATACTTACCAGACCCTTATCCAAGCATGCAGCCCATCAGTCCAGGAATGGGGGGACAAGTGAGCGCCCCCCCCCTCTTAAACCATACCAGGCCGCATGCCCTCAACATGGGGGGATACTTTGAGGTGGGGGCTCTGCCCCCACTCAAAAGCACCTTGTCTCCATGTTTATGGGGACAAGGGTCTCTTCCCCACAACCCTGGCCGGTGGTTGTGGGGGTGTGTGGATAGGGGGCTTATCTGAATCTTTAACCACCTCCCACCCAGCTCATCTCTATTCATCTGCACACATACAGCCAGGTGGGAGCTTTTGAGTGGACCTTCAGGAATGTCCCTCAGAAGGAGGGGGATCGCGCGTACGCGTGCCCTCTCAGCGGCGTGATCCCGATGCGCTCATGTCACCCGGACACGGCGCATCTTCGATCGGCAGGAGGGCTCTGTGATTGGCCCTCCTGATTACATGATGACTGTTTCCAATCACACTGTCATGTGATGTAAACAGTGAGCTGGTTGCTAGGCTCTCCTCTCCTCACACGGAAGTTGTCAGTGAGGAGAGGAGAGAGGATCGCTGAAGCCTTTTTACACACTGATCACCGGCCCAATGTCCCCACACAGTGTTGAATCACAATGTCCCCAAAATAGTGTCCCCAAAACACTGTCCCCACACACATGTCCACACATACGTCCCCACACAGTAAAAACACCTGTCCCACATATGTAACAGTAAAATCATATGTCCCAATGATCATCTGCACACATATGTCCGTGATCATCTGCACACATCTGTACATGATCATCTGCGCACATATGTCCATGATCACACAAACCAATTATTATACACTTAACAGGATTTTTTTTAACAAAAACATGTAGCAGAATACATGTTTGGTTTAAATTTATGACAACATTTGATTTTATTGGATTTCTTTTACAACACAAAGTAGAAAACATTGTTTTTCTTTTTTTTTACATTTCCGCTCTTTTTTCGCTTATATCGCAAAAAATAAAAAACAGATTTGTGAATAAATATCACCAAAATAAAGCTCTATTTGTGTGAACAAAATGATAAAAATTTAATTTGGGTACAATGTTGCATGACCTCGCAATTCTTATTGAAAGTGCAAGAACGTTGAAAGCTGAAAATTGGCCTAGGAAGGAAGGGGGCGAAAGTGCCCGGTATTGAAGTGGTTAACAAGGGGGCCCACAGATCTCACTCCCCATGTAAATAAGTATGCGGTACATAGTACCCCTACCCATTCACCAAAAAAGTGTAAAAAGTGAGTAAAGACACAACAAGTTTTTGACAAGTCCTTTATTTTTTTTTTTAAATGTATCCCTGGTGTCTTCCAGGAGAGTCAGTGAGGTCCAGGCACTGTCTATTTTGGAGCCATACTGTACGATCCTATTAGATAAAATAATCCTCTCACCCGACCCAACCTTTCTGCCAAAAGTCCCCTCAACATTTCACAGGTCACAGGACGTTATCATAACTTCCCTTCCAGCCTTAATAGCAGCAAAAGGAAAATTTATCCAAATTAGTCAGGAGAATCCTTATATCCTACCTGGAAAGGACCAAAGACTGGTGGAAGGCTTCATCTCTATTAGTCTTATACTCAGGTGTAAATAGAGGCCAACAAGCTTCAAAGATCTCAATAGGTAGATGAATTAAAATAGGCATCGCGCTGGCATATCTGTCTCAATGCCTACCTCCACCTAATGGCATCATAGCCAATGCTACCAGAGCTTTTGCCTCCTCTTTTGTGGAAAAAGCAGGGGCTACGCTATAGCAGATCAGAAGGGCAGTGACATGGTCGAGCCTTAAAACCTTCATAAGGCACTATCGCATCATCGCACCACCTGTCCAGTCATTAGGAAAGTTTTTCAGGCAGGGGATCTCCCCATAGTAAGTATTCCTTGCTACATCCTCTTAGATGCCGCCCTGGAAGACTACTTAAGAAAACAGAGGTAGGTACCCGGTAACTCCTCTTCTACTCTAGGTATGAATACGTATGTGAATGGGGTGATGGCGCTCCCTATACTTAGTTGGGCAGATGAGTGGCAAAGGACTAAACCAAATTAAATTGAAATTACTGATAATATAGACCAATGTACTGGCTCCACGGCATGAAACCCCACCGGAACAGATGGTATGTATACCCAAAGTGCCAATAATAATGGATAACCAGATACCCTGTTTCCCCAAAAATAAGACCTAGCGTGATTGTCGGTGATGGCTGCAATATAAGCCCTACCCCCCAAATAAGCCCTAGTTAAAGTCCTTGTAGGTCTTATTTTCAGGGTAGGGCTTATTTTCGGGGAAACAGGGTAGGGCTTATTTGGGGGGTAGGGCTTATATTGCAGCCATCACCGACAATCACGCTAGGTCTTATTTTCGGGGAAACAGGGTAACAGTGAGGTAACAGCGCTCCCTAGGAGGGGTTTCTGGGCACGAGTGAATGTGCTAGTGAAAAAATATTATAAATAATACTGGAAAAACTGCCGCAGCAGAAATAACCCACTGGCTGCAGGTTTGTACGTGTGGCCACGTAAACTAGTTTACATGCAACCTCTTCCCCATAAGTGATAGTGTTGGTAGGTGTAACTGCCCTGATTATACATTCATTACATGTGAGTGAAACCGTACATAGGCCTTACACAATATAACCTTTCGCATAAGTGCACACACTCTGGTAATATACAATATTATACCTGTGGATAAAATACAAGTGGTAATAACCTCAAAATAACAAAGGTAGCAGTAAGCCTATAAGTGACCATATGATTGAGCACCTAAATAGGTATTAGGCATTTGTATCTAGATATGGTCAAGACGCTAGTGACCTATGTGTATGTCCCCCCATGGAATTTGGTGGGCTTCACACTGGAGTTGAGCTATGGGGTGACATAAGAACGCACTCGTATGCATTAAATACCGACACACCCACCCACAGTAATTATATAACCTGACCCCCTTTGTGAGATTGAGGCTAAATAATTCATCATACTTTGGGGCCTCCTTCTCACTAGACATTTATAGTTATTCTTATTTGGTCTATTATCTCTAGTTTACTGTCCTTTCCCTTGTATTAGATAACTACCATCTTTATTATCCCTATACTGCCATAGATCCAATTAATATTTAATAATCTATGTCTTTTATGGCCTATAGTGTACATTTAGCAACTTGTAATATTCTTGGACTTATGTGGTGAAGCCAGTATATCCTTGGACTGAGACTTAAATTTAGTGTGTTGAAGTCAGTACATCCCGAGAGAGAGAACAGATATGGCCCCTAGGGGGGTCTCCGCGGGAGCGGTAGTCCATGGATAACGGCTTGCACATATAGAGTCTACGGATAGATTGGCAATGTTGGACACTGGGATCACTAATTGCTATTATTCCTTATGGTCTGACATGTTTCATGAGTAATCCATTTTTAGGAAATCAGCCATGAAGTCTGACGCTGCATATTAATCAAAATTATTTAATTTAACTTTATTGATTTACTTATACAATCATTGTGGACACTTCTGGGGACATCAGGCGTGTGGTTCCGCCTACAGCTCACCTTGATAGGTGCCTTCGTTCATGAGGGGCAGGACCGATCTGGCTGCTTTCCTATTTAATGACGTGGTGCATGGCGTGCGGGTACCGTCGCTGAGGATGTCTATGACGAAACGCGTACGACGGCCCCATGCACGCTACGTCATTTCCGGAAATTAGGCCGGTGGAACGCAGGTGGAGTGCAAACAGTCGGTTTACTTCCACCTTGCGGTACGGGCTGTCCGGCTGGGTTTTTACACATTTTTTATATATTAGAGCAACATTGTGCTAGTCACATTTAGCTTGCAAACCATTGCCCTTGGTGTATATTTAGTTTTTGCTGCTGGATTACTATAGCCAGCTGTGCTGGACTGTAGTATTTTTATTGGAAGGATTTTTATGTTGGAATAAATTTTATTTTAATTACTACACTATGGGAGTCCACTATTCCTTCTTTTATATGAGTGACAAAGCTCCATTCTCCTGTGTAAGCTGAGGACCACCCCGGGAAATCCATCCACTACGCCGACAGGGAGATCATAGAGGCACATCTATATGCGAAATACCCCTTTGGGGTGAATGGATCTGGTGAGTGGGGACCCTTGAGGGGGAGCACTAAGTCACCAAGGATGTTGTATGCACTCAAGTCACGTTTTTGAGATTTTTTGTCACCGTGTTGAAGACATCTTCATAATTTACGGACTGCCTATCAATTGTGGATTGCTTACAAACACTTTAAAAACTGATTACGATTTAAAAACTAATTTTTGTTCACTGATTATGGTTATGGAATTATAATTTGGTAGATGCCTAATACCTATTTAGGTGCTCAATCATATGGTCACTTATAGGCTTACTGCTACCTTTGTTATTTTGAGGTTATCACCACTTGTATTTTATCCACAGGTTTAATATTGTATATTACCAGAGTGTGTGCACTTATGCAAAAGGTTATATTGTGTAAGGCCTATGTACGGTTTCCCTCACATGTAATGAATGTATAGTCAGGGCAGTTACACCTACCAACACTATCACTTATGGGGAAGAGGTTGCATGTAAACTAGTTTATGTGGCCACACGCACAAACCCGCAGCCAGTGGGTTATTTCTGCTGCGGCAGTTTTTCCAGTATTATTTATAATATTTTTTCACTAGCACATTCACTCGTGCCCAGAAACCCCTCTTAGGGAGCGCTGTTACCTTACTGTTATCTGGTTATCCATTATTATTGGCACTTTTGGGTATACATACCATCTGTTCCGGTGGGGTTTCACGCCGTGGAGCCAGTACATTGCTCTGTATTATCAGTAATTTTAATTTAATTTGGTTTAGTCCTTTGCCACTCATCTGCCCAACTAAGTATAGGGAGCGCCATCACCCCATTCACATACGTATTCATTTCTGAAGCACCTTTCAGGGAGCTTCTTTAGGGGGGCTGCATACCTACACACTGTCTTAAGCGCAGTCACTACACTTTATATAATCCTCTTCTAGGTAGTTTACTAAGGCTGCGCATGTCCCCCCCCCCCTAAAAAAGTGAAATTATTTTGTCTCAGTTAGAAGGCATATATGTGTAACCCTACAGTAAGTTTGTCTAATTGCTGCATCCTCTTTTTAGCACAAGATCCTAGCTGAATAAAAACACCGCTAATGACTGCCTTATAACCAGTCCACACTGTTGCTGGGTTGCCCACTAAGTTGGAGTTGAGGGAGAAAAATTCCTCAAGATGTTGGCACAGGGATGCAGCATTCGTGGATTTCTGCATGAGGAAATTATTGTCTTGCTAGATAGATGTGTGGGGGTGAGATGGTTTGCTGGATACGGTGATGCTGAGTGCGATCTGACCAAGTGACAGTGTGGATGGGCGAGAACGCTGGATGCAGGACAGGCCTATAGCTCAATTGCATACTGTGCAAGCTCTGGCCAGTGATCCATCCTCAAGACCCAGTAACCCAGAGGATTTTCGGTGGGAAAGGTATCCAAGTCAGATCTCTCCCCTAGGTATTCCTGCACCATGTAAAACAGACGCTGGCAATGGTTGCTGGAACTGATCATACCTTGGGGCTGCGAACTAAAAAATTGTCTGAACGCATCGGTCAGATGGCCACCTTCTCCACCGGTCCTTCTTTGACTGACCGAAGCCTCAGCAACACCTTGTCCAAGAACAGGAGTTTGTAACCTCTCAGTCTCTGGGAACACGTTGCACAGATCTTTCTGCAAGGCCTCCCGAAGATGTTTCATCCTCTGCTCCCTCTGCGACGGCAAGATAAGGTCCGCAACCGTACCCTTGTAAAATGGATCAAGGAGGGTTGCCAGCCAGTATTGATCCCTCTCCTTGATACCACGAATACGAGGATCCTTCTGCTGGCTTTGCAGGATCAGGGAGGCCATGCAGCGTAGGTTTGCTGAGGCATTCGGTCCGGAGTCCTCTGGGTCACTAAGGACGACATGATCCACAGCCGCCTCCTCCCAGCCACGTACAAGGCCATGGGTTTCTTGGGACTGTAAATGATCCCTTAAAGACTGCTGCTGATGCTGAGTGCCAAGCTCCACCTCCATGCTGACACAATCCTCCTCTTCCTTCTCCTCCTCCTCTTCCTGTGTGATTGGCGGGCACGCAGGAACACTATCTGGATAAAGGGGGCCTTGAGAGCTAAGGAAGTCCTCCTCTTCCTGCCTCTGTTCTGCCTCAACTGCCCTGTCCATTATTCCACACAGCGTGTGCTCCAACAGGTTAACAACGGGGACAGTGTCACTGATGCATGCACTGTCACTGCTCACCATCCTCGTGGCCTCCTCAAATGGTGACAGGACAGTGCATGCATCCCTGATCATGGCCCACTGGTGTGGGGAAAAAAAAAAACAAGCTCCCCTGACCCTGTCCTGGTGCCATAGTCACACAGGTACTCATTGATGGCCCTCTGCTGCATGTGCAGCCGCTGCAGCATGGCCAACGTTGAGTTCCACCTGGTGGGCATGTCACAGATTAGGCGGTTCTTGGGCAGGTTAAATTCCTTTTGGAGGTCAGCCAGCTGAGCACTGGCATTATATGACCTGCGGAAATGCACACAGATTTTCCTGTCCTGCCTCAGGACATCCTGTAAGCCCAGGTACCTGCCCAAGGACCGCTGCACCACCAAGTTAAGGACCTGAGCCAAACAGGGCACATGGGTCAGTTGTCCCTGTTGGAGGGCGGAGAGGAGGTTGGTGCCATTGTCGCAAACCACCATACCTGCGTTAAGCTGGCATGGCGTCAACCACCTCTGAACCTGCCTATGCAGAGCTGACAAAATCTCTGCTCCAGTGTAGCTCCTGTCCCCCAAGCAAACCAGTTCAAGCACCGCATGGCATCTTTTGGCCTGCGTGCTTGCGTAGCCCCTTGAATGCCTACAGAGCACCGCTGGTTTCGAAGACAAATCAGCACAGTAAGAGGCCATGGAGGAAGAAGAAGAGGAGGGGTTGGAGGAGAGAGGTTTGGCAGAATCACCACTAGTAGTATTTTGGAGGCGTGGTGGTGGAACAACCTCCAGCACTACTGCACCCTGTCCTGCATCCTTCCCAGCTGCCAGAAGAGTCACCCAGTGCGTGGTGAAAGATAGGTAACGTCCCTGTCCATGCCTGCTGGACCATGAGTCAGAGGTAATATGCACCTTACCGCTGACCGCCCTGTCCAGCGAGGCCAAGACATTGCCTTCCACATGCCGGTAGAGAGCCGGAATCTCCTTCTGTGAGAAAAAGTGGCATTTGGGAACCTGCCACTGAGGAACTGCACATTCCACAAACTCACGGAAGGGGGCAGAGCCTACCAACTGAAAAGGCAGCAGTGCTAGCAATTTAGCCAAGCTAGCATTCAACCGCTGGGCATGTGGATGGCTGGGAGCGAACTTCTTTCAGCGGTGTAGCAGCTGGGGCAGGGAAATTTGCCTGGTAAAATTTGACGTTGGTGTACCGATAGCAGATTGCCCCCAAGTACTTGGCTGTGACACACCTAATTCTACACCTTCATTCCTCTCAGTGCAGGTCTCAGAGGACTGAAGGTATAGTGGGGTTAAAGATCACAGCTGATGAGGAGCAAGGAGAGGTCCTCTTTGTTCTTTGGTGTGGGTCTTTTAGGTACGCTTGCCATCGAACTGCATGGCAGGTCAACATGTCTGGTCAAGCATGTGGTGCCCAATTGGGAGATGTTTTGGCCACGCGAGATACGCTTGAGACATATGTTGCAAATAGCAGTGGTGGGATTCAATGCACTCGTCTCACACCAAAGAACACACCAAAGAACTTTTGGAATAACGTGCAGAGACAGCAGCGCCCTGCACATGCGGAGCTCTGCGGTGTGATGCAGTCTGTCAGGGGAATAGCAGAGTTAGAGCCTGTCAGTATCCCTGTGCGCCTGCGTGGTAGAATTGCACACCAGCGCGTACCATTACGCGGGTACAAGCGCGCGACCCGAACGGATTAGCACATGTGGGTGCACGATGCGGCACATCAACACGAACACGTGCGCGCACAGCGGGACGTCCCCTCGGCGGGCCTATATAAAGGCAGCTATGTCCTGTGTTAGTTGCTGGTTTGTATTTTCAGCTTACAGTGTTCCTTTTTCCAAGTCTTGTTTACCTGTGCCTGCCTGCTGTGACCCGGATCGTCTTGACCATCTCTGAACTTCTCCTGCACTTGACCTCGTCTTGCCTTATGGATTTCTCCTTCCTGCCTGATTCCCGTGTTTGACCCTCGGCCTGTTCAAAGGACTTTGCTTTTGCCTAATCCCCTGTGTTGCACCCTCGGCCTGCTATAAAGACTTCCTCTCTGCCTGATTAACGTGTATGACCCTGGCTTGTTTTAAGGACTTTCCCTCTACTGGACCATGGTGTTTGACCCTCAGCCTCTTCCATAGACTTTGCTTATTCATCCTCTCCGGATCAAGGGGTTTGAGTTCCAGCCGGTTCTTCTCATCGGTCCAGTATCTTAGACTTCTCTCCACCAGAAGTTTCTTCACACAAGCCTCTGCTACCTGCTGGTGACCCATGCCCCTTCATGCCCAATACCCTCTGTGCCACCTCCAGGGGTATAGTGCACTCAGTTGCAAGGCAAGCCACTCTCAGCATCTCGGCCCCGGTGAGTACCTGACAGTACAAACCAGCCATGAGCGAGGCCGACAGAGCTGGCTCTCCCCTTGAGGCACTCTGCCAGCAGGTTTCAGCCCTTACCCAGGCTGTTCAGAGACTCCAAGACGGCTATTTTCAGATTGAAAGCCGTCTTCAACACCTGACTACTTCTCCAAGCCTCTCGGACACCATGTTGGCATCTGCCAGTGAGACATCTTCCTCTCAGAGTCAAGTTAACTCAGCTCCTGCAGTGGTAATGACCCTTCCTGAACCCAGGGTCCCCACTCCGGAACGGTTTTCCGGGAACTGGAAGAAGTACAGGGCGTTCACAGCATTGCCTTTCACCAAAATACGACAGAATTGCTCCTTGTCTAGCTCTACAACCAGTACCAGATAACCTTCAGCATGTCCCCTCAGCATACCATGAATTTCTGGACAGTTTTGATAAAAAGAAAGCAGACAGTCTGCCACCCCATCGGCCTTATGATTGCCCTATTGATCTCCTACCCGGGTCCGAGATCCCTTTCGGCTGCATTTTTCCTCTATCAGAGATCGAACTAGAAGCCCTCTGCTCCAATATCGACGAGAATCTTGAAAAAGGATTCATCCGTCCTTCTTATTCCCCAGCTGGAGCAGGAATCTTTTTCGTCGAAAAAAAAAGGATGGATCCCTGAGGCCTTGTGTGGACTATAGGAAGCTTAACAAAATTACTATCAAGAACAGGTATCCGCTCCCTCTTATTCCTGAACTTTTACAACGTCTCCGAACCGCTCAAGTATTTACCAAACTAGATCTCCGGGGAGCATACAATCTGGTTCGGATACGTGACAGAGATGAATGGAAGACAGCCTTCAGGTCCAGATATGGGCACTTTGAATATTTGGTGATGCCTTTTGGGCTCTGTAATGCCCCGGCTACATTTCAACATCTGGTCAACGACATCTTCCTTGAATATCTAGATAACTTTGTAATTGTTTATCTCGATGACATCTTGATCTTTTCCACCACAGTAGAAATACATCATATCCATGTGAAGAAAGTGCTCTCGATCCTCAGAAAACATGGGCTATACTTAAAAGGGGAGAAATGTGATTTTGAAAAGGATACCATCCAGTTCCTCGGGTTCATCATCTCTGTAGGAGGGGTCACAATGGACCCACAGAAAGTTAAGGCCATCCAGGAATGGCCAGCTCCCTTAGATAAAAAGGGGATTCAGCGATTTGTTGGCTTTGCCAATTTTTATCGCAGATTCATTAAAGGATTCTCTTCCATCATCTCCCCCATCACTCAACTAACCCACCAGCAGACTAGGTTTCAATGGTCCCAGGAAGCTTATAATGAACTAAAGAGACTTTTTATGTCAGCTCCAATCCAGTTTTGCCCTATGTGCTTGAAGTGGATGCTTCGGAGTCAGCAATAGGGGCAATCCTGTTTTAAAGAAGTGGCCAAAAAGCTCTGCTCCACCCGGTGGCCTTTGCCTTTCATAAACTCAGCCCTCCGGAGAAAAATTATGATGTGGGGGACTGAGAGTTACTAGCCATAAAGTTTGCCTTAGAAGAGTGGAGATATTTGCTGGAAGGGGCATCCCAACCCATCATGATCTTCACAGACCACCGTAACCTGGAGTATCTCTGAACAGCCAAACACCTTAGACCTCATCAGGCCCGTTGGGCCTTGTTCTTCTCCAGGTTTACATTCCATATCTCATACTGACCTGGCTCTAAGAACGGGAAGGCAGATGCACTTCCCCGTATGTTCCCAGAAACCAATGAATCAAAAGAACCTGGAACCATCCTATCTCCACACAACTTCCTTAGTCTCGTTCAGCCCAACCTCAGATCAGCCATTACACAGGCCTCCAGTCAATGTACTGAACCCGAAGTATCCTCCCTGGAAAAGAGAGACGGTCTGTTATGGGCCCAAGACAAGATATTCATTCCTCCCCCGGTAAGACTTCAGATTTTGCAAACTTTTCACGACCACAAGCTGGCAGGACACTTTGGTATACAGAAGACCTCCAAACTAATTAATCACTCTTTCTGGTGGCCGGGTTGGAGACAAGACTGCAAAAAGTATATACAATCTTGCATTTCTTGTCAACGCAATAAGGGATCAAGGCATGGGGACTTTTAAGATATTTGTTTGTGCTTGAACGCCCCTGGACAGAGGTCTCTATGGACTTTATCATTGACTTGCCCCCCTCTGAGAAGTTTACTACTATCCTAGTGGTTGTTGACCGCCTCTTAAAGATGGCACATTTCCTGCCCATAGTAGGCACTCCTTCTGCTTCAACGACTGCAAATATCTTTCTATATATCTCTAGAAATCAAGACATCCCTCTCTTCTGCATATCATCCACAAAGCAATTGCCAGACAGAGAGGATGAACCAATCTCTAGAGCAACACCTCTGTTGTTTCTGCTCCTGTTCCCAAGATGACTGGTCTTCTCTTTTACCGTGCGCAGAGTTTGCCTACAACAACTCCATACATTCTGCCATCAACCAAATGCCTTTCTGGGCAAACTATGGTTTTCATCCTTCCTTTCTTCCAGATTCCATTCCCGAAGTTGCAATTCCTGCAGTACAGGATCGAATACATTTTATCCAAACAAATTTCTTGCAGATCCAAGAAGCCATGAAGAAAGCCCAAAAGAGCTACGAAGAGTACTATAATAGAGGAAGAAGAAGTAACCCAAGTTTCAAAGTGGGAGATAAAGTGTGGCTATCTGCTATCAATCTCAAACTACCTTGCCCGTCACGCAAATTAGGCAAGTTCATTGGTCCTTTTGAAGAGGGTAGTATATCCCGTGGCTTTCAAACTGACCTTGCCTAGCTCTTATAGGATACACCCGGTGTTCCATGCCTCTTTACTAAAGCCGGTCACCCCCAACTCTTTCCTGGGAAGAGGAGAACTACCTCCTCCACCAATCAGAGTTGAAGGAGAAGAGGAATTTGAAGTGGAGGTAATAGTAGACTGCAGAAAGAGGGGGGTGGGTACAATACTTAGTTAAGTGAAAAGGGTATCCCCCGGAGGACAATTCTTGGGAGCCTTCTAGCAATGTCCATGCTCCTGGCTTAGTGGAAGAATTTCACAGAAGACACCCAGGGATCTTGGCTAGGTTGGGAATCCAGAGGCTGCCCCTTGGGGGGGCACTGTCAGGGGAATAGCAGAGTTAGAGCCTGTCAGTATCGGCGCATCCCCGTGCGCCTGCGTGGTAGAATTGCACACCAGCGCATACTGTTACACGATCGGCGGGTACGAGCACGCGACCCAAAGGGATTAGCACACGTGGGTGCACGACGCGGTGCATCAGCATGAACACATGCGCGCACAGCGGGATGTCCCCTCGGCGGGTCTATATAAAAGGCAGCTATGTCCTGTGTTAGTTGCTGATTTGTCTTTTCAGCTTCCAGTGTTCCTGTTTCCAAGTCTTGTTTACCTGTGCCTGCCTGCTGTGACTCGGATCGTCTTGACCATCTCTGAACTTCTCCTGCACTTGACCTCGGCTTGCCTTACAGATTTCTCCTTCCTGCCTGATCCCCGTGTTTGACCCTCGGCCTATTCAAAGGACTTTGCTTTTGCCTAATCCCCTGTGTTGAACCCTCGGCCTGCTATAAAGACTTCCTCTCTGCCTGATTAACGTGTATGACCCCGGCTTGCTTTAAGGACTTTCCCTTTACTGGTCCACGGTGTTTGACCCTCAGCCTCTTCCATAGACTTTGCTTAGTCACCCTCTCCGGATCAAGGGGTTTGAGTTCCAGCCGGTTCTTCTCATCGGTCCAGTATCTTAGACTTCTCTCCACCAGAAGTTTCTTCACACAAGCCTCCACTACCTGCTGGCGCCCCGTGCCCCTCCATGCCCAATACCCTTCGTGCCACCTCCAGGGGTATAGTCCACTCAGTTGCAAGGGAAGCCGCTCTCAGCATCTCGGCCCTGGTGAGTACCTGAGACAGTCGGTGTGCTACGCTTAAGCTGGCCCCTGGAGGGCATCTTGCCTCATTGGTGATGTGCCTCCTACTCCTCCTCTCTCCTATCAAGCACCCACATGGAGTCAGTGACCTCATCATCCCCTCCCTCCTCATCACTGGAGTAAAGCTGGCAGTATGCTGCAGCTGGGGGAACATGACTGTCAGATTGCTGTCCTTCTTGGGCACCCCCTCTCTCTGGGCTCACGTTACTGTCTTCCTCTAGCTGGATACCATCATCGGAGTTTTCAAAACGCTGGGCATCCTCCTGGAGCATGTACCCAACATTGTCATCAAACAGTTCAGGGGACTCCTCAGGAGGACATGGTGGGGCTAGGGAAGGAGTGACTGATGCCATTGAGCCGAGGGAAGAGGCCACATTGGCAGCTGCTTTGCCAGACAAAGTACTCTGAGCCTGAGTGAGAGAGGATGAGGAGGATGAGGACGGCTTGGTCATCCACTCTACCAAGTCTTCGGCGTGTTGTGGCTCAACACGGCCAGCTGTCGAGAAAAAGGACAAGCGTGTCCCACGGTCACCTGCTGATGAGGATGCACCATCTCCACGACCAGCACTGTTGCCTCTAGACACAGGGCCTGCTTGCCCTCTTTTATTGCCTTGTGACTGTCTGCCTCTCCTTGTTGGCCTTCCAGACATACTAATGGCCTGCAGTGAGATGTATCACAAAAAAGAGGGGACCCAAGGGGGAGGAACGGGACAGGTACCAGTTCCACCCAGGGAAAAAGAATTCATCAACAAGGAACCAGCAAATTAGCAAAAATATGAAAAATTTAATGTTGCAATTGAATAATTCCACATGTACATGTGTACATGTGGAATTATTCAATTGCAACATTAAATTTTTCATATTTTTGCTAATTTGCTGGTTCCTTGTTGATGAATTCTTTTTCCCTGGGTGGAACTGGTACCTGTCCCGTTCCTCCCCCTTGGGTCCCCTCTTTTTTGTGATATGTCTTTAATTCAGAGGAACACACCCTGCTATTTTAATTAGATCCCCCGGGTGTCTTGCAATTAGCTTCATTTATACGCAGATGTTGTTAGGGTACTTCCCTCATCTGTTATTTTCTATACTGAATTGAGTCTTTTGGATCATAAATTTCTTCCCCCCCCCCTTTTTTTGTCTGCAGTGAGATGTAGCTGCACAGAGCTGGGATGTATATATATACACTGATACTGCAGCTAGCAGAATCAACTGCCTGCCTGTAGTATTATTAGTATGAGAACACCAGCAATTGTCTTCAGGTAGCTTTAGGTGCACACTGTGCAGAGGACGCAGTACACTAACTGTAAATACTATAGCTGCCTGCCTGTGGTATTAAGAGGAGCAGAACAACAGCAATTGTCTCCAGGTAGCTTTAGGTGCACACTGTGCAGAGGACACACTAAACTGTAAATACTGTACCAGCCTGCCTGTGGTATTAATAGGATCAGAAGAACACCACTAATTTTCTTCAGGTAGCTTTAGGTGCACACTGTGCAGAGGAGGTACTACACTAACTTGTAAATACTGTAGCTGCCTGCCTGTGGTATTAATATAGGATCAGAAAAACACCATCAATTTTATTCAGGTAGCTTTAGGTGCACACTGTGCAGAGGACGCACTACACTAACTTGTAAATACTACAGCTGCCTGCGATACTAATAGGATCAGAAGAACACCACCAATTTTCTTCAGGTAGCTTTAGGTGCACACTGTGCAGAGGACGCACTACACTAACTTGTAAATACTGTAGCTGCCTGCGGTACTGTACTAATAGGATCAGAAGAACACCACTAATTTTCTTCAGGTAGCTTTAGGTACACACTGTGCAGAGGACGCACTACACTAACTTGTAAATACTACAGCTGCCTGTGGTACTAATAGGATCAGAAGAACACCACTAATTTTCTTCAGGTAGCTTTAGGTGCACACTGTGCAGAGGACGCACTACACTAACTTGTAAATACTGCAGCTGCCTATGGTAGTGTACTAATAGGATCAGAAGAACACCATTAATTTTCTTCAGGTAGCTTTAGGTGCACACTGTGCAGATGACACACTACACTAACTTGTAAATACTACAGCTGCCTGCGATACTAATAGGATCAGAAGAACACCACCAATTTTCTTCAGGTAGCTTTAGGTGCACACTGTGCAGAGGATGCACTACATTAACTTGTAAATACTGCAGCTGCCTGCGGTACTGTACTAATAGGATCAGAAGAACACCACTAATTTTATTCAGGTAGCTTTAGGTGCACACTGTGCAGAGGATGCACTACACTAACTGTAAATACTGTAGCTAATAGGACTAATAGGATCAGAAGAACACCAGCAATTTTCTTCAGGTAGCTGTAAATATTGTAAAAACACCTGCCTGTCAGTAGGAAGAGAATAACAGGAACGGATCTAGCTAAACTGAATACAATATATATATACATACATATACATATATATACATATATATATATATATATATATATATACACACAGTGGCTTGCGAAAGTATTCGGCCCCCTTGAACTTTTCAACCTTTTGCCACATTTCAGGCTTCAAACATAAAGATATAAAATTTGTATTTTTTGTGAAGAATCACCAACAAGTGGGACACAATTGTGAGGTAGAACGAAATCTATTGGATATTTTAAACTTTTTTAGCAATTAAAAAACTGAAAAGTGGTGCGTGCAAAATTATTCGGCCCCTTTACTTTCAGTGCAGCAAACTCACTCCAGAAGTTCAGCGAGGATCTCTGAATGATCCAATGTTGTCCTAAATGACTGATGGTGATAAATAGAATCCACCTGTGTGTAATCAAGTCTCTGTATAAATGCACCTGCTCTGTGAAAGCGCAGAGAGCATCATGAAGACCAAGGAACACACCAGGCAGGTCCGTAATACTGTTGTGGAGAAGTTTAAAGCCGGATTTGGATACAAAAAGATTTCCCAAGCTTTAAACATCCCAAGGAGCACTGTGCAAGTGATCATTTTGAAATGGAAGGAGTATCAGACCACTGCAAATCTACCAAGACCTGGCTGTCCCTCTAAACTTTCAGCTCAGACAAGGAGAAGACTGATCAGAGATGCAGCCAAGAGGCCCATGATCACTCTGGATGAACTGCAGAGAACTACAGCTGAGGTGGGAGAGTCTGTCCATAGGACAACAATCAGTCGTACACTACACAAATCTGGCCTTTATGGAAGAGTGGCAAGAAGAAAGCCATTTCTCAAAGATATCCATAAAAAGTCTCGTCTAAAGTTTGCCACAAGCCACCTGGGAGACACACCAAACATGTGGAAGAAGGTGCTCTGGTCCGATGAAACCAAAATCGAACGTTTTGGCCACAATGCAAAACGATATGTTTGGCGTAAAAGCAACACAGCTCATCACACTCAACACACCATCCCCACTGTCAAACACGGTGGTGGCAGCATCATGGTTTGGGCCTGCTTTTCTTCAGCAGGGACAGGGAAGATGGTTAAAATTGAGGGGAAGATGGATGCAGCCAAATACAGGACCATTCTGGATGAAAACCTGTTGGAGCCTGCAAAAAACCTGAAACTGGGACGGAGATTTATCTTCCAACAAGACATGGATCCCAAACATACAGCAAAATCTACAAAGGAATGGTTCACAAATAAACGTATCCAGGTGTTAGAATGGCCAAGTCAAAGTCCAGATCTGAATCCAATCGAGAATCTGTGGAAAGAGCAGAAAACTGCTGTTCACAAACGCTCTCCATCCAACCTCACTGAGCTTGAGCTGTTTTGCAAGGAAGAATGGGCAAGAATTTCAGTCTCTCGATGTGCAAAACTGATAGAGACATACCCCAAGCGACTTGCAGCTGTAATTGCAGCAAAAGGTGGCTCTACAAAGTATTAACGCAAGGGGGCCGAATAATTTTGCACGCCCCACTTTTCATTTTTTTATTAGTTAAAAAAGTTTCAAAAATCCAAAAGATTTCGTTCCACTTCACAATTGTGTCCCAATTGTTAGTGATTCTTCACAAAAAATAAAAATTTTATATCTTTATGTTTGAAGCCTGAAATGTGGCAAAAGGTTGAAAAGTTCAAGGGGGCTGAATACTTTCGCAAGCCACTGTATACATACATACATACATACATACATACATACATACATACATACACACACACACACACACATATACACACACACATACATACACACACACACACACAACACCTAGGATGTATATATGTATACAGTATATATACACAATACACTGTAAGTGCAGCTAACTGACTCGCCTGCCTACTCTATCTAACTTAAATCAAATGACACTGTCTCTCTGTCCATCTATCTCTCTCTCAACGCCGGAACACACTATACAGGGCTGCCGTGCAGGCGGCCTTATATAGTGTGGGGCGTGTACTAAACCCCCTGACCCATAATTGGCCAAAGACACCCTGGCTTTGGCCAATTATGGCTCTCTGTACAGACGGCACTGTGATTGGCCAAGCATGTGGGTCATAGTGCATGCTTGGCCAATCATCAGCCAGCAATGCACTACGATGCCGCAGTGAATTATGGGCTGTGACGTGCCACTCGAATTTGGCGCTAACGACCCATATCGTTCGTAATTCGGCGAACAGCCAAACACACGATGTTTGAGTCGAACATGCGTTCGACTCGAACACGAAGCTCATCCCTATCTGTGATGCAGTTATGTAGTTGAAATGTGATGTAGTTGAAATGTGTCCCAGATAGCAAAAAGCACTCCTCTTTGTTTTTTTATGTAGCAGGCTTAAAATATATGAGGGGTCACTTCTGGTTCCGGCGCCACATGAGGAGGAGGTGAGCAGCTTCAGCTCCCGCACAGCTCCTCACTAAGCCGGCACATTATCCCGCTACAGCTCCGGGGGGATCCCCTACCACCTCCGCTCCTCATTAGGCAGGCATGGATCGCTTTGTGGAGCGATCCTATGCACGGGCGCTGTCCTCCTCCACGGCACCTCCGGCGGGAGACACAGCGGCTGACACAGCCAAGATGGCGGCCGCCCCGGGCACAGCAGAGCTGCCTCAGACACAGCCACAGCCTCCGCCTGCTTCTGCTTTGGCAGAGACGGATCCCACATCCCCTGCTAACATTGCCCAGGCTGTGGTGACGCTGCTGGGACCATCCCTGACAGCCACTGTGGATGCAGCGATACACAGAGGGCTGGAGCAGCTGCATATAGAGCTCCAGGCTCAGGCTCAGTGCATCACACATGTGGAGGAGAGGATATCTTTGCTTGAAGATGACTGCACAGCTTCATCTGCGGCACTTGCACGCATCAATGCTTCACACAGGGACATATGGGACAAGCTGGACGATTTGGAAAATTGCTCAAGAAGAAACAACTTGCGCATAATCGGCTTGCCAGAATCGATCCCAGCCTCTCAACTTACAAATATATGCGCAAAAACCATCCCAGAGCAACTGGGCCTCCGCATACCCTGCACTATTGAGCGTGCACACCGTATGGGTCAATACTCAGACACGTGCGCCAAACCTCGCCATGTAATAGTGAAATACCTGAACTATGCTGACAAGAACGCTATAATGCAAAAATTTAGTCGCACACGCTCACTGGTGGTGGATGGCGCAAAATTACTGCTCTTTGCGGACTATTCCATGGAGGTAATGAAACAACGTAAAGCGTTCTCCTCGATTTGCTCCACCCTTCATCACAATCAAATTCGCTTCTCCTTAGCGTATCCAGCTGTCCTCCGCGTCCAAACTCCTGAAGGAGAACAACTCACCTTTAACACACCTGAGGAGGCGGAAACCTACTTAGCCAATAGAAGCACCAAAATGGAACACAGCACCGCTACAGAGGGCTCACCATCATCGTCTTCACCCTACGCAAATGCACCTCCTAAGCATCCCCGAAGCCCGACCAAACCTCCATACAAATGCAGTCGTTTCACCAACTAAGAGGGCCGCTATGGGAATCGCTGAAGGACTCCACGGCACCACCCTTATCACCTCTACATCGACTAACGGGAAGTATTACCCCCCTTATCTCTTTTTTGACCTTTAAGGTATAGGTACTCTTGTTGCCCCTCCGAATTGCCATGATTGAACTTTAGGGTGCATTACCTTTACCAGCCTGTTGCTTAAAGTTTTACACTTATAGTTGTATGGTATTTCATCCCAGTAGCTGGGGTGGCCTCCCACAATTTGGGTGACGTTCCTCTTCAGGGTCACTAGTAATGTTTGTACAGATTGTACTTGTCTAGCTTAGCCACTGGAGAGGGGCCTTCCCCTGTCTTTAGCCTATCATTCTATATGCATGTTTAAACCTACATTGCTCCTTCATGGAAACCCTCCCTCGGAGTACCCTTCCCTCTTATCCTATACCCTTTTCCCCTCCTTCCCCCTCCTTTTCTCCTTCCCCTCACCCCCTCCCTCCCCCCACCCCCCGTAGCCCGCACCTTGCCCCTACGTGAGGAGCTAGTAGCTGGCGGGAGCTATGTTAGATAGGTGAACCTCATGTGGAAAAAAGAGAAGTCCACATTGCGCGTTCTGTTTTTCCTTACCCGATACTCTGCCTTATTACTGTTTATAACTTACTGTTGCTTAGATAAGTTGAAATTCATGTTTGCCAACCTAGTACGTATGTCTTCAGGAGCTCTGCGGGGCTTTGGTGGCTCCCAAAGGATAGATACTATACCTACCAAGGGGTTCCCTTGCAAACCCCTAAACCAAAACACTTTTGATTACCAGTCATGTCACAATCTACTGATGGGAGTCACCTAAAGGTTGTTTCGTGGAATGTTAAGGGGCTGCGTTCTCCAAACAAACGCATGTCCATCCTCAGACACCTGAGGCGTCTCCGGACTGATGTGGCTCTACTTCAGGAGACACATCTGACCTCAGACGATCTGAACCGGCTTCGTAAAATGTGGGTGGGTTCTGTTTATGGTTCACCGGCAGTAGGCCGTAAAGCGGGTGTCGCTATCCTTTTGCACAAAAATCTACAACACACGGTTAGAGACGTCACGGTGGACTCGGAAGGCAGGAAAATAACCCTACATTTGACTCTAGATGACAAACCTGTGGCACTCACCAACATCTATGCCCCTAACTCGCCTGACGCCTCTTTCTTTCAGGAGTTGGTGAAATGGGTACTAACTACCCCTGAGACACTACACTTAATGGGTGGGGATTTTAATTCAGTCATGTCCACACTGTCTGATCGCACAGGCCCCTCACCGCATAGACCACGTACACATATCCCCCCTCTATCTGCATCTACTCTCCTGGCACAATCCATCGCCTCCATGCAATTTGTCGACGTCTGGCGATTAATGCACCCGACGGATCGGGAATACACTTTTTTTTCGCCCCCACACAATACTTTTTCACGCATAGATTACTTCTTTGCCTCCCCAGCTATAATCTCTTCAATTAGTACCCCAGACATACAAGACGCAGTGATCTCAGACCACAGCCCTATCGTTGTACACCTAACCCAAACAGCTCGTACATCCCCCCTACCTGGCGCTTCCCCTCCTATCTGGCAGATAACGAAGACTTCCGACATACACTATATGGTGCTTGGGAGGATTACATCTCCACCAATGGGGCCCACATCACTGACCCGAACCTTTTTTGGGAAGCCGGCAAGGCCTTCCTGCGGGGTAAAATAATTTCATACACCGCCCAGTTTAAAAAACGAACCAGACAACAATATAGTCAGTCAAGCGAAACTCAACGCTTGGCTCATGAACGGCTCACGCTAAACCGTACCATAGAGAACATACAGGATTGGAGGCAGGCTAAAAGTACATTTGACCTTTGGGCAGAACAACATGAGGCGGCCAAAACGTCATACTCTAAGTTACATTTTCATAGATTCGGCAACAAGGCGGGCAGGCTCCTGGCCAAATTGTGCTTAGGACCTAGACATCCTACCCGCATCTCTGCTCTTAGAGATGCGACAGGCTCTCTAGTTACCTCGCCGGCCGAGATTAGCAACATACTTGCGGAGTACTACACTAATCTATATAAAGCTGACCCGACTGACCAACTTACTACTGACTCTCTGCTGGCCAAAATACGCCTACCTAAACTCCACCACACACAATTAGAGACACTCAATGCCCCTATCACTGTAGACGACATCCGACTTACGATTAAATCCATGGCCTCGGCCAAAGCCCCAGGACCCAATGGTTATACTGCAGAATTTTTTAAAATGACCAGTGACTTTATTCCCAATACCCTAAAACATGTATACGCAGCCATGTGGGACGGAGGGCCCTATCTTCCCACAGGGACGCAGGCTCACATCAAACTAATTTCTAAAAAAGGGAAAGATCCCCTGTTACCGGGATCTTACCGACAGATTTCCTTGATTAATGTCGATGTCAAAATCCTGTCCAAAATAATTGCGTCGCGTCTAGCTCTCCTACTACCATCTTTATTACACCCAGCCCAATCTGGCTTTGTTTCAGGGAGATCAGCTACCCTAAACATTCGCAAGGTTTTAATGGCTCTAGAATATGCTAAAACCCACCCTGACCAAGACATTGTCATTATGTCCCTAGACGCAGAAAAAGCCTTTGACAATATCAGTTTCTCCTGGCTTTTTAGGGTGATGGAACAATTTGGATTTTCAGGTCAAATTATGCGATTTCTGCTACAAATGTATACATCCCCAACCGCGTGTCTTGTCACCCCTGACTTTGTTTCCGACACGATCCCACTAACAAAAGGAATGAGACAGGGGTGCCCCCTGTCCCCACTGTTGTTCAACTTGGCGATCGAACCCCTATCTAGAATACTAAACTCAGATGATGGAATTAGTGGCATCACTCTAAGTAACCACACTCTCCACTCGGCACTGTTTGCAGATGACATACTCCTATTCTCCACTGACCCCGTAGCAGACTTTGACAGACTCAAACAACTTTTTACAGACTTCCGACTCTGCTCGGGATTCCGAATTAACTTTGACAAAAGTGAGATCCTACCATTACATCCCCATCTCTCCACTAAATGGAGACATCTATCACCACTAGCCATGGCCAACCAACATATTACATACCTAGGTATCAAGATAGGTCGTGAACCATCTTCTCTATATTCACTAAACTACCCCCCTCTAATAACCAAAATTGTAAAGGAGTTGGAGGCTTGGGGGACCCTTCCTCTCTCGCTGTTTGGGAGATGCCACCTTTTCAAAATGGTGTCTTTTGCACGCTTGCTCTACCCAATGCAGACCATACCTCTCCTACTAAAACACTCGGATATCCAAAAACTTCAGAAAGCCCTAACTGCTTTCATATGGTCTTGCAAGAAACCTCGCATAGCGCTGCAAAAAACTATGTCTCCCGAAGGGCGAGGGCGGGGCGGGACTGCCCAACATGCGTTTTTACAACCTGGCGTGTTTACTTAGGCAGGGCCTAGATTGGTTATCTGGAGGTTCTAAATATACTAACTTCACCCTAGAAGAAGCTATGGTGTATCCATATGACCTTTCAGCCATCCTCCACTCGAATCCCAATGCTCTACCCCCCCACCTCAAAACAAGTGTACTTATTAAGGATACGGTCATTGCCTGGAGAGAAGTGAGAAAGCTACTCAAACTGCCATCCAGCATCTCCAACCACCTCAAAATCCAAGGAAACCCTATGTTCCTTCCATCTATCATCCATAAAGCTTTTGGCCAATGGAAACTTAAAGGTCTTACCAAGGTCTCATCCTTTTACCTTAACAAGCCTGGCGAATTCAAACCCTTTCAAACCCTGATGCGGGAATTTTCACTACCACCAACTCATGTTTTCTTCCATCACCAACTCATTGATTATCTCAAGTCCTGTTCTGGTCCTAACTCCAATCCACTCGAAACATCCTGCTTTGACACTCTTCTTAAAAGCAATAATTATTCTATCTCTAATATTTACTCCTGTCTCATACAACATCAAACACGGAAATATGGTCTCAAACCTTTTCAAAAATGGTCACATATATTGGGAGACGAGACTCTGCCAGAAAAGATCCTTGAGGGGTACAGAATTATCCGCAATCTTACCACGTCCGAAACATGGAGGGAGACGCAATTCAAAATTATTCACAGGGCTTATTTTTCATTTTGCTTCAACAAGGCAGACCCCACTCAAGCCCAATGTTCCTGGTGTACCCTACCTCGCCCCACCTTGCTCCATCGTCTCTGGGAATGCACCAAGATTGATACTTATTGGAATGAGGTGATAACCTACATTAACAAAGTCCACAAAATCCAGTTGACTAAGGACTGTCTCTTCTGCCTGTTCAGTATACCTCCATCACCCTCCTCGCCAATGAGGGTTTCACAAAATATTCCACAATGGGCTCACCTGTGTCTTCTAGTGGCTCGCAGAACTATTGTCTCACTGGATCTCAGCGACACCACCTACTCTATCAGTGTTTAAAAAAGTCCTGGCCTCACTCTTCTATCTGGAGAGACTAGATACCATCACCCTCAATTTTCGATCTATTTCACGTTTTTTTAAGAGATGGAGAAATTACATCGAAGCTACATTCGCTCCACAGGCACTGATAGATATAATGCACCCATTCCGGTACTTAACAAGAGATCTCACCAATTCACTTGGTATCCTCAAAATACCTCCCACCCCGGACTCCTTTACCTTTAAGCCGCCGTAGGATACCCACAAGTCCACATTGCTCCTTAGCATCCACTTTTCCACGTTTATTATTTTTTCTTTTTCTTAGTAAGATTAGTCAGGTTAGTTAATATTCCTTGACCAATATAGCCCATGTCCAGCCAGGTATATACAGACGCTGCCTCCACTCCTGAAGGTACTTAGATGTTAAGTCTTCGTATTCCGAACGATGTTATGCTCAATAGTGTTGACAAGATGGTAAATGTGAATTTTCTTGACCTCCCCTTTCTCTACCCCCCCCTTCCTTTATTTTATTTTGGTATAAGAATCTCTTGTTGTCTGAAGATTTTGGTTGTAAATGCTTGATAACCATTATTATACTCTGTTGTATACTATTGTATGCTGTAAAACCCAATAATCATTTTTCAAAAAAAAAAAATATATATGAGGGAAGCTTTTGTGACTACAAGGAGGTGCTGAAGCTTGATAGAAGTAAGTTTCCTGGACACAAATAATGTCGCAGTAAAGCGACAAAGCTGTTTTCCACATAGATACTCATTTGGCTGAGGCCTTTTGCATTCAGAGAGAGAATATTAAAATCCATGTCTGGAGTGGTAGTTAATGTGTTGTAAAGCAGCAACTTATAGTTGGAGGACTCAGGCAAGTTGAGCTTCTGGAGGATGAGGTATTGACAGGTGGTTATTCCTCAGGGGAGAGATTCCAGGAGTGGTGTATCAAATCTGTGCAGCTAAGAGTCTGTGGTGTCTGTGGTGTACTCACTAAACAACAAGAGTTGCAATTGAGGGTCCAAATAGATACCCGAGGCTGTATCCTGATATAGGTAACAAGCAGAAAAGAAAAGCGTAAAAAGGACAAAACCATTAACACAAATGTCAGCAGTTTTATACACAGAGATGCTGACAAATCTCGGGGGGGGGGGGGGGGGCTGTTTAAACACTATATGTAATCAAGCTGAAGGCTGGATCAGAGGTTTAAGCTGAAGTTTAACAGATATATGGCAGGAATGTTCATTTGGATTTGTAGTTCCCCTGACAGTGATCCCCATGTTGAGGTGTTTTGTTTTTGTTTTAGGTGCCAGTGTCATCTCTTGGCATATGTGGGATAATTCCCCAGTTTCATTCCACTCTTAATGTTAGAGATGATATGAAAGGCACCATTGCGGGTGACCAGTAAGGTGGCCCAGTGTCACCATTTCTAGACTAGCTTATGGTTATTGAGAGCCTTGGTCACTGTTTTCAGTTGTCTTCTCATTAGCAGGATAGGTTTTGAGAGAAAAATATAAAGAGTATACCGCTCTGTCTCTTTAAATGGTGAACAGCAGCCAGCACAGCAAAAGAACAATTGCAAACAATGTGAAATAAAATAAAAGTGCAGCGCTAATGTGCAATATTAGAATGAACTCAAAATGAATATTGTGTAATAAACACTGAAAAGAACTTGAATAATAAAGACAATGCTTATGAAAAAACCCTTAAAGGGACATAACACATGGTACATACAGCAATAGTACAAATATATTATGTACAAAAAAGTGAACATGATATCCACAGGGAAGAAAGCCAAACATGTGAATGAGTCCAAATCCATAAATGAATTGTCATGGCACCATTGTGACTTCAAAAGAAGATTTATCGAGAGGTTGCAAGTAGATAGTCCACCACCAGTTATGTGAAGGCTTACCGGAAGGCTTGGACTCAGACAGGCGTACGCCTAATGAGTCAATCGAGCTTATGGTTTAACGCACCAAAAATTGCAGGCATCCATATAAACGACCTCTGGCTGGCAATCAGATATTCCTATGGTGCTTTCAATGACTCTCTAGATTAGTAATCCCCAAAATGCTTAAATGAGGAGCAAGATAAATATACTCTCCCGTGTGGTGTGGTTAAAAAGGAAAAAGATAGAGGGTCACATAGTGTAATTCCATTAAGAAAAAGGAGTATTTTATTAAGTAAAAAGAACACTCACATTTGTGAAGATAAAAAAGCGCTTTGGTAAAAATATGACACAATGGCATCAGCAGAGCCCGTCCTGACGCGTTTCATCTAATGAGACATGATCTGGGGTGCTTGTCCACTGCCGTCATTGCATTTAAATACAGTAGTGTGTCCCCCATAATGAGATACAGACCTGTGGTGTTTCCTCATTAGCAATTGTGTGTAATCGTGCTTACTTCCTGTCGTGCGGTTCAAGCCTCTTTCTGAGAGAATGGATGGCTTCCAGGTGCGGCGGAAATGGCATTATCGCGTTCAGTCCAAACCCCACCCTCAGGGTTAAAGACAATGTGAACAACGCCCACTGCTCAATGTCATGTCAAACCAAGCCTCGCTATCAGATGCCGAGAAGGAGGGCAAGCCTCACTTTCAAAGACAAGCCTAATCTCGTGTGAGGCGGTGATGACAGCCAACGGACCCACCCCCATATGAACTGAGAGCTTTCAATAGGCCGTCCCTGTGACACCAACCTCAAACACTGGAGTTAAACAAAGGCATAGCCTCTATGGAAACCCATGTTGGCGGAGCCCATATCAGCAAAATCACGTTAGGCTGGTACAACAACATGGTGACAATGACCAAATATTATATTAAAATAAAATAACTGTAAATAAAAACAGAAAAAAAAAAAAAAGGGAGATATCGAAGAATAGGTTAGTGTATTCATTTGACACACTCTGCAGAGCTGACACTCGATCTGGGGTCAATAGTATACAGACATATTATAACAATAAAATATATAGAAAAAAAATATATGTTAAAAGTTATATATCAGAAGAGCATATGTATATGCACCCAAAAATACCAAAAACTACCTACAAAGAAAGATTAATCTAGGCTCTATTAATTAAGGCATTAATGTCCCACTCTCCATTCATACCGAATGGAGAGTGGGACTGTAACTCAAAAATTCAGTATGTCTGGAGGTGTGAGACCCCTGTAGTCATGGCTCCCCCTCTACAAGGGGGATATATCTACCAATGATGAGAAACTGTGCCTTTAGAGTTGCAATTATGGTATTGTCTATAATGTCTAGGTACACTATGCTTAGTGTCTCCAATTTTAATTTTAGCAATGTGATCATTTACTCGGGTTGTGAATGTACGAATCGTTTGGCCAAGGTACTGTTTGCCACAAGGGCAGGTTATCAAATAGACAACATGCCTGGTGGCACATGTGCGTAATTGTTTGATGGGGTACAAGCAATTGGTGACATTTGATTTGAGCTCCATAGTTTTACATCTACCTTGTGTGTTATGTTGACAAACACCACACTTTTTGCATGGGTAATACCCCACCAAATTGTGAAAAAAAGAAGGTCGGACGGATGGATTGATAATGTTGGGGGCAATTTTACTCTGTAAAGAAGGGGCACCCCTAAAAATAACCTTGATCTGTTCTGGCAATAGAGAGCCCAAAATGCGGTCACTCTTAGGAATAGTCCAATGCTTGTTAACAATAGCTTTAATCTGTCTATGTTGGACTGAGAATGAAGTTAACAGTGACCATTTAAAAGTTTCATCAGTCTCACGTTGAGGTTTGTCAATCAATAAAGAACACCTATCCACCATTAGGGTATTCTGGAGTTCTGAATCTACTTCCACTGGATCATAGCCTTTATCTATGAACCTCTGTCGAAGAGTCAAAGCTTGTATTTTAAAGGTCTCAGTGTCAGTACAATTTCTGTGCAACCGCAGAAACTGACTGTGTGGGACTGAACCTGAGCCATGATCTATGATGGCAACTGTCTATGAAACGATTATGGTTAGTTGGTTTAAAATAGGTTTGGAATTTAAATTGACATGCACTGATCTAAATTTCAAGGTCTAAAAAATTAATTTTTGTATGGCTAAATTCATATGTCAAAGAAATGCCTTGATTGTTCATGTTCAAAAAAGTGAAGAATTGTTCTAAAGACTCTGAACTACCATCCCATAGGAGGAGGATGTTGTCTGTGTATCTAGCCCATAAGACCAATGATGGTCTGTCTTGGGAATAGACGACATCCTCCTCCCACTTGGCCATGTATAGATTGACGAGATTAGGGGCGAATTTGGCACCCATAACCACACCTTTCTGCTGAAGAAAAAAGCGACTTTCGAACCAGAAGTAGTTATGTTTGGTGGCAAACTCTAATAATTCAATAATATAACTACTCTGAAGTTTGGTAAGGGAATGTTCACGATTTTGAAAATGACGAACTGCTTCAATCCCCAACTCATGGGGAATGCATGTATACAAAGAGGCGACATTGGCGGTGGCCAAAATGTAGTCTCCACGTATATCAATACCCTCTAATAACCTAATGGTATCCCTGGTGGCTTTAGGATATGAGGGTGTCCGTCTAAATAATGATTGGAGGTAGAAGTCGATGTAATGACCTATATGGGAGGTGACCGAGTCGATGCCACTCACGATAGGATGTCCGGGAGGGTGAACTGAATCCTTGTGAATCTTGGTTAAGTAGTAGGAATTCTGAGTGCTATAGGGTTAAAAAATGCTCTTTTTTGTTTAAGATATGTTGGTCAAATCCCCTTGTGATAAGATTCTCTAACTCTTTTTTTAAAAGAGGAGGTGGGGTTATTTGGTATGTATCCTGATCACTTAAGATCCTATACATTTCTTTTTCATAGTCTGTTTTGTCCAATACAACAATACCCCCGCCCTTGTCTGTGGGGCGAATAACCAAGTCCTTCCTCTCACATTGGGACTTGAGACCAGCCCTAGGTATAAGATGACTATAGATCCATTTGGATGGTAAATTTGCTAAATCCTTACGAACTAAATCCTTAAAGATATTAATGGCTGGAGCCACAGGAACAGGTGGATTGGACAAGGATGGATTGGATAATCCAGAATGTACTGTTCCTGAGGTGGCAGCTCTAGATTGATTACTAAAGGGGTTAGACGTTAGGTATCGTTGAATATTAATTTTTCATACATATTTTTGTATACCTATGAATGTATTAAACTTATCTATTTTTTTTGGAGGGGCAAATTTGAGGCCCTTATCCTCTGTAGTTAATTCTTTAGTGCTATGATTAAATACCCCTCTGCCGATTAAGTTTTTCTTCTTTTTTCTCGGAGTTCACCTCCCCCCTCTGGAACCTCTCTTGGGTCAGGAGCCCCTTTTCTCCCTTGGGGGTCCTGATGAAAACCCAGATTTCCATGGGCATTATGGTCATATTGGTTTTATCCATGGGGGTTGTTCATGCTCTTCTTCCATATAGGACTGATAATCATCATTATAAGTGTCACAAGAGGAGAAAATCTATTATACATGGTTATTGGGGGGCAATTGTAATGGTGAAAATTGGTATCATAAGGGACTGGATACCCATCATATCAGACTGGGGGGCCATTTTGAAAATGGCCACCCTGTTCTTGTTGATAGTGTGTTCTAGAATCCCATTGATTACCTCTAGATTGGCCTCTGCCACCCCTTCTATTACGGTCATTACCTCTGTGGTTTGGATAGGGTGTGAAAACTGGGGTATCCTCCCCTGAGATGGGAGGAATCGCCCCTGTGGTCATGTCCTCCCCCTTGGGGGTCTGTATGGATCTCAGATTGACACTGATAAGTTGACCTGCACCTACTGGCCCATTGGTGTTATGTGCGGGGTCTGCAACCACCTCAGACAGGGAGGTAGGTGCAGAGATCTTATGCCACCCTAACACCACTCCTGATTTATAATCACCAGCATCTCTGGGATATTTATTGTGTTTCTTATTTTCTTTATCTCTATCCTCTTTCTCCAGACGGGACTGAAGTTTGGATGACAGAGAATTGTATTCAGTTGAATTTTTAAATAATAAAAGTTTATCCTTTAATTCTTTAATTTCTCTATCCAACATCAAAAGTCTATTTCTTTTCCTAGAGAGTTGTTTTGAGAGATAAGCATAGATTTGGGTTCTTCATACGGTGCTGGTAGGGTAATGATTGGCCTTGCTTTAGATAGAATTTGCTCTTTAACCTGATAAAAGTGGATCCTCATAAGGATATCTCTGGGGATCAAGTCTTCAAGGTGCCGTGGCTTAGAGATCCTATGTATGCAATCGATAGTGAGCTCTAATCGGTGATAATTTAGGTGGTAGAGAGGAGAACAGATTACTAGCGTATGCCTGCAGTCCTGAGGGTGGGATGGTTTCAGGGACACCGCACATTTTAATGTTATTGCGGCATGAGTGATCTTCAAGTTCAGCCACTTTAGTCCGCATGGTGTCATCTTTCTGTTCCATGTATGCATCAACTAAATCACTGTATCAGTACATTTCTCCATGTTGTTTTTTATATACTGTACCCTCTCTCCCATTTGCTGCATATCAAAAGTACATTTGTTAATTAGGGAGGAAAAGTTAGCCATGAGCGTGGATTGCAGTGAGAATAGCATGTCCTTCATGGTCGTGTCCAAGACAGGCTGTCCTGAGGTAGGGAAGGCTGCTATGAAGGATTGCAGGTGTAATGGAGTGTATAAAAAGTAAAAGTGGAGCGCTATAAACCATAGATTAACCATTAGATTAATAAAAGAGGATTGTTAGTGATCCAAATCTACCCAATAAGGGAATAAAACATTTTAACCATATAATAAAAATATACATGTGCATGACTTAAATGCAAGTGACTCAAATAAATAAAGAAAATAAGTGAAAAAAGTTGTGAAAAGTTATATATATATATATATATACATATATACACACACAATGTGAGAATGTGCCAAAATATGGACACAAGAGATCTAATAAAACAACAGTCCAAAGGATGTCAGCAGAATAAAAGAAGTCCAAAAATTAAGAAGATGATCCTACATATCAGGACACATATTCAGACATCACTTGAAAGGAGGTTGGGATAGTAAGTAAGCCACAGAGGGGGCTCTCTAATTAGGCAAATAAGGCAGTCGCCTAAGGCCTCGCACTCATAGGGGCACCGCGACTGCCTCATTGAAGAGCCACCTCTGCTGACAACAATGCCGCTGCGGGCGGCATTAAGCTCTGGCCAGCAGTGGTTTAACAGGCAGAGGAGAGAGAGGACGGAGTGTGGCTCTGTCTTGAGGAGGAGGCGGGGCCAGTGCTGTGTTGTCCGGGGTAGGAGAGGGGGAGGAGAAGGGTAGGAGGTTCCAGCAGCCGGAGCAAAAAGTTTCCTGCTGCTCCGGAGGCGCAGATCGCGCCCCCCCTGGCCGTCACCCCCCACCACTGGCGTGGTCAGCGGAGCGGTCCCCACACACCCGGGCTGGAGGAGGAATCTGGCATGCAGTGGGGAGGACAGGAAGAGGAAGGTCCCGCGGAGGAAGCTCCACAAGTGCTGTATGGAGCAGATGGAAAGGGAGGTAGGAAACAAGAGGTGTCCGGACCGGGCCACCTCTCTCTCTCTGGGGCTGTCAATCAGTGTGGGGAGGGGGGACCGAGGCTCCAGCTGCAGGGAGAGGCACAGCTACCATGCCACAACCCCTTCTGCAGCCAGCAACCACCAACATGAGAGAGAGCCAGCCCCCCCCAGCATCCCTCAGCCACAGACTGGTCTTTATATTCACCCCCTGTCCTGTCCCATGCACTCCATTCCCTTCCTCCTGATCATCAGTGTCACAAACAGTAAGGGCAGCTCAGTCCCACTGTGCCCACCTGTGATTGGCAGCCCCTGACCCTTCCCTCTGCCCTGCCCTTACCTCCACCTATGCGGGACTCCACTTCGGGGGGGGGGGGGGGTTGGGAGGTCCCAGTCCAGTGCTGATCCTCAGCCTTGGTGGGCCAGGCGCTCTGAATCCTGTGCTGGCACTGCCTGCTGATTGGCTTCTCCGCTGCTATCTCCTTCACTGACACCAGCACCGAGATAGAGAGCGCTGACACCAGCACCGAGATAGAGAGCACTGACACCAGCACCGAGATAGAGAGCGCTGACACCAGCACCGAGATAGAGAGCGCTGACACCAGCACCGAGATAGAGAGCGCTGACACCAGCACCGAGATAGAGAGCGCTGACACCAGCACCGAGATAGAGAGCGCTGACACCAGCACCGAGATAGAGAGCGCTGACACCAGCACCGAGATAGAGAGCGCTGACACCAGCACCGAGATAGAGAGCGCTGACACCAGCACCGAGATAGAGAACGCTGACACCAGCACCGAGATAGAGAACGCTGACACCAGCACCCAGATAGAGAACGCAGACACCAGCACCGAGATAGAGAACGCAGACACCAGCACCCAGATAGAGAACGCAGACACCAGCACCGAGATAGAGACACTGACACCAGCACCGAGATAGAGAACGCAGACACCAGCACCGAGATAGAGACACTGACACCAGCACCGAGATAGAGACACTGACACCAGCACCGAGATAGAGACACTGACACCAGCACCGAGATAGAGACACTGACACCAGCACCGAGATAGAGACACTGACACCAGCACCGAGATAGAGACACTGACACCAGCACCGAGATAGAGACACTGACACCAGCACCGAGATAGAGACACTGACACCAGCACCGAGATAGAGACACTGACACCAGCACCGAGATAGAGAACACTGACACCAGCACTGAGATAGAGAACACTGACACCAGCACCAAGATAGAGATACTGACACCAGCACCGAGATAGAGACACTGACACCAGCACCGAGATAGAGACACTGACACCAGCACCGAGATAGAGACACTGACACCAGCACCGAGATAGAGAACGCTGACACCAGCACCGAGATAGAGAACGCTGACACCAGCACCGAGATAGAGAACGCTGACACCAGCACCGAGATAGAGAACGCTGACACCAGCACCGAGATAGAGAACGCTGACACCAGCACCGAGATAGAGAACACTGACACCAGCATCGAGATAGAGAACACTGACACCAGCACCAAAATAGAGAACACTGACACCAGCACCGAAATAGAGAACGCAGACACCAGCACCGAGATAGAGACACTGACACCAGCACCGAGATAGAGACACTGACACCAGCACCGAGATAGAGACACTGACACCAGCACCGAGATAGAGACACTGACACCAGCACCGAAATAGAGAACATTGACAACAGCACCAAGATAGAGAACGCTGACACCAGCACCGAGATAGAGAACACTGACACCAGCATCGAGATAGAGAACACTGACACCAGCACCAAAATAGAGAACACTGACACCAGCACCGAAATAGAGAACGCAGACACCAGCACCGAGATAGAGACACTGACACCAGCACCGAGATAGAGACACTGACACCAGCACCGAGATAGAGACACTGACACCAGCACCGAGATAGAGACACTGACACCAGCACCGAAATAGAGAACATTGACAACAGCACCAAGATAGAGAACACTGACACCAGCACCGAAATAGAGAACACTGACACCAGCTCCGAGATAGAGAACACTGACACCAGCACCGAAACAGAGAACACTGACACCAGCACCGAAACATAGAACACTGACACCAGCACCGAAACAGAGAACACTGACACCAGCACCGAGATAGAGAACACTGACACCAGCACCGAGATAGAGAACACTGACACCAGCATCGAGATAGAGAACACTGACACCAGCACCGAAATAGAGAACACTGACACCAGCACCGAAATAGAGAACGCAGACACCAGCACCGAGATAGAGACACTGACACCAGCACCGAAATAGAGACACTGACACCAGCACCGAGATAGAGACACTGACACCAGCACCGAGATAGAGACACTGACACCAGCACCGAGATAGAGAACACTGACACCAGCACCGAGATAGAGAACACTGACACCAGCACCGAGATAGAGAACACTGACACCAGCACCAAGATAGAGACACTGACACCAGCACCGAGATAGAGACACTGACACCAGCACCGAGATAGAGACACTGACACCAGCACCGAGATAGAGACACTGACACCAGCACCGAGATAGAGAACACTGACACCAGCACCGAGATAGAGAACACTGACACCAGCACCGAGATAGAGACACTGACACCAGCACCGAGATAGAGACACTGACACCAGCACCGAGATAGAGACACTGACACCAGCACCGAGATAGAGAACGCTGACACCAGCACCGAGATAGAGAACGCTGACACCAGCACCGAGATAGAGAACGCTGACACCAGCACCGAGATAGAGAACGCTGACACCAGCACCGAGATAGAGACACTGACACCAGCACCGAGATAGAGACACTGACACCAGCACCGAGATAGAGAACACTGACACCAGCACCGAGATAGAGACACTGACACCAGCACCGAGATAGAGAACACTGACACCAGCACCGAGTTAAGGACACTGACACCAGCACCGAGTTAAGGACACTGACACCAGCACCGAGATAGAGAACATTGACACCAGCACCGAGATAGAGACACTGACACCAGCACCGAGATAGAGAACACTGACACCAGCACCGAAATAGAGAACATTGACAACAGCACCAAGATAGAGAACACTGACACCAGCACCGAAATAGAGAACACTGACACCAGCACTGAAACAGAGAACACTGACACCAGCACCGAGATAGAGACACTGACACCAGCACCGAGATAGAGACACTGACACCAGCACCGAGATAGAGAACACTGACACCAGCACCGAAATAGAGAACACTGACACCAGCACCGAGATAGAGAACACTGACACCAGCACCGAAACAGAGAACACTGACACCAGCACCGAAACATAGAACACTGACACCAGCACCGAAACATAGAACACTGACACCAGCACCGAGATAGAGAACACTGACACCAGCACCGAAATAGAGAACACTGACACCAGCACCGAAATAGAGAACACTGACACCAGCACCGAGATAGAGAACACTGACACCAGCATCGAGATAGAGAACACTGACACCAGCACCGAAATAGAGAACACTGACACCAGCACCGAGATAGAGAACACTGACACCAGCACCGAAACAGAGAACACTGACACCAGCACCGAAACATAGAACACTGACACCAGCACCGAAACAGAGAACACTGACACCAGCACCGAGATAGAGAACACTGACACCAGCACCGAAATAGAGAACACTGACACCAGCACCGAGATAGAGAACACTGACACCAGCATCGAGATAGAGAACACTGACACCAGCACCGAAATAGAGAACACTGACACCAGCACCAAAATAGAGAACACTGACACCAGCACCGAAATAGAGAACACTGACACCAGCACCGAAATAGAGAACACTGACACCAGCACCGAAATAGAGAACACTGACACCAGCACTTTAAAGCTCTTAATATATGTAATTTATACAGTTTATTTTTTTGTCGCTTGAATTATTTTTCCCATTATGGGCGTGAGTGGGGCCTCATGTCTAGGTTTTGCCTAAGGCCTCACAAAGCCTAGAGCCGCCTCTGGTAAGCCACCACCAATATTCATAAGGAGACTTACCAGATGTTGGTGACTTGGGGAGACTTATACCACCCAAGTCGTAAAGACTTTTAAACCAGCTGACTGGAAAGGTGCATCTGCTTGGACAGCCACGATAAATCCTAGGCCAGAAATGATCCTGGACAGCAGCTTGTAGGTAATACTCCAATAGGGACCTCAGATCCGATATTCACATACCATGCAAAGATAAATAAAATACTCGCATAGCGTGATACCGTATGTATAAAGATTTATTAGATAAAAAGGATAAACTCACATGATAAAGATCAAACGCATATACAGGAACAAAAGCGGTATGTAAGTAGGTCCACCCAACACGTTTTTTGCTAATATGCCATCATCTGAGGTGCGGACCCCCCCGAACATTACCGCTTATAAAGCACCAATGACCCCGAATTGGAAATTTTATGGCACCGGAAGTGTAACAATACAAGCAATGGGGGGGGGGAGCGAGCTTAGGACTTTAAATGGGACGCAAGGGAAAGTTTGCGCCCCCATCCTAATATCATGAAAAAGAGGGGGGAAGGTTGGGACTTTGAATGAGGTGCGCATGATGCAGCCCAATCACACCTCGCAGAGGTGCAAACATATGTATGTTTATTAAGGACCAATGATCAACATGGCATAAAAACGCATTGCATACATTAAACATAAAAAAAAAAATTGCATATAGACAATAAATCTATGTATATACAACCATAGGACACGGGTAGGTACAATTATGCATCTTAATCCCCCAAGCAAGATAAAAGTCATGAGAAGTAAAAAACATCTGAAAATTGGTCAATGTGTGTTTGATGCATCAAAGGTAGGCCCGACGCTGCGTTTCATGGACTTCAATCCACTCTTCAGGAGCCAGATGCATCTAAATTCTATAAAAAATGTATGAAAAGCAATATAGTTTCAGGGTCTAACAAGATCAGCAGAAAAGGGGGAAATTTGGGCATAATGGGCCATGCCAAAAAGGTTACTCACATGATAGCCAAAACTGGAACCGTGCGACAAAACAAAGCCTGGGGTCAGCCATGGAGCCTGGCCCGGGAGCTGAGAGGGGGACCTCAATGAGGAACACCGGACTGCGCACACCAACACCCTGCAGTGGAGGGGACTTCTATAATGTAGGAAATATATAAAATGTATCTATGATGATACAAGTAACAAAAAACTAGATGATATAAGCTGCAGATATCACCAAGGTGATTGAAAAAAGCACCTGGAAGATTACCTTGAAAGATACATGTGATGTTTGAAGCCACATAGATGGGAGAAGATCAGGGTTGCATAGGTTGTATCAGTACCATCTCTGAATACCAAGAAGCAGGGAGTGAGATGCAGCCCCAGTATTGAACGTCAGCTCCCCCTCAGCGTCACGCAGGCACGACACAGTGGAGCAAAACCTCGGCGAACGCCAGAGAAGCTCACCACATGTCAGCCCAGCTGATATACCGGACGTCTGTGTGTGCGACGCCCAACCAAGGAGGTCACATGTACAGTGCCGTGGGCGTGGCGCCGATGCAAGGTGGAAAGATCCGCCCAGCCACTCACCCCCAACCCTGTGGAGGGGAGGTAGGAGGGCAGACACCAGCATGCATTGCAGCTCCCAGGAGACAGGACATCTGCCCACCCACCGACAATGAGTCACACAGACCCAGTCTGGCCACAGGGAGTAAAAAATATATAAAGTAGTAAAAGATCAAAGTATGTGAACTGTCAGTGCAAAGAACGTTCCATATCAAGCATGCTGAATTACGTGTGTAACAATATTACATAGTTTCTGGTATATTAGACCAAAAGAGTTATAACTAAATAAAGCATCTTTCAGGATATTGTGTTAAATCTGTAATTTAGAGTGTTCTCTATAAATATAAGAGAAGAATTAGAAGAAATCGCATCGCCCGGAAGATATTCAAGCCTCGTTTAGAGGAAGGTCATGTGACCGCGGCGTAATTATGTCACAAACGTTGCGGACCACACCGTCAGTATTCAACTAAGCCTCGATGTGGATAAAGCACCGAACGGGATTATTCAGCTGGTTCTACCTTGATGACATTAACTATCATCAAAGAAATAGATATACACTAAAAACAGGGGCCTTCCCTGAAAAACACATCTGTGGTCATATAAAAAAATGAAATAAAGAAATAAAGTAAAAACGAACCTTATATTGGAACCACATAGGAGGGCATATATTAGGTGAAAGCCAATAAATGTGTAAAGTCGCCTATCCAATGATAAGTGATATTTGTATAAAGGCCCCGACAGTATGTTTTGTTACAAATACCACCAAAAAGGTCCAACATTTAGTGTTAATGAACAAATGTAAAGCCATATAACAATTTCCAAGTGGGGTCATCAGTTACAAACAAAATATAAAAATTTATATAAAAATTATATAAATAAATATGAATAGACAAATGTCTTCATCCCCATAATTTACGATGCCGAATAGGATGAAAATCACTAGATGGTCAATATTAGAAATTACACACACATTATATATATATATATATATATATATATATATATATATATATATATATATATATATATATATATATATATATATATATATATATATATATGAGAAATATGTTAATAAAAAATTATTAAAATAAATAAATATTAATATTAAAATAAAATAGAAGAAAATCGTTCCCATTTAGACTGGTTGATAAAGAAATTAATGTCCCACTCCACATTCATACCTTGTGGGTGGTGGGTCTGTAATTCGTATATCCAGAACGTTTCTAGTCTGGAAACCCCCCTTAGGATTAGCTCCTCCCCTCCATGGGGTAATAAATTTATCAACAGCCAAAAATTGGGTACCAGTCGGATTTCAGTTATGATACTGTCTATAATGCCGAGGTACTGTATGTTGGGTGCTGCCAGACTTGATTAAATTAATATGTTCAGTTACCCTAACTGCGAAAGATCTTATAGTACGACCAACATATTGCTTACCACATGGACATGTCAGTAAATAAACATTGGTAGTTGTACAAGTGCAAAAATGCTTAATTTGATACACTCGATTAGTTGTTGTTGATCTAAACTCTTTATTAGTCCTTCTAGCACATGTATTAAATTGGCAAATCGTACACCTCTTACACGGATTAAATCCAATCCAATTATGGAAGAAGGACAGTCTATGTGGAGGACCCCAGATAGCTGAAACATGTCGGGTGGACCCCTCACGTTCGCCGCTATTTGATATTTGAGCTCTGTTTCGTTCTTCCAAAATTGACCTTGGGTTTATGACCAGCGAGCCCCTCTTTTTGGGCTCTGGCATGTCCCATTCCTAAAGGGGTGGCTGTGCACGGCTTCGGGGGTGCCCTTTGTGGAGTCACTGCTGAGAATGTCCTGGAAAACTCCTATGTGAACTTGAGTGAGGGTCTTGCACCACCTGGTGGTTGAATTAAGGAGACGGCAAAGATTTAAAGATCATTATTCAAAGGCCTGTGATTACTGATATTGTGGTGAGTGCAATCTCACGGGGGGTGACCCCCTCACGCGGTGATCGCTATTGGTGAAAGGATTTCTACGTTTACCTTCACATCCACAGACTGCATCTTTAATTTTGAACTTTCCTGTCTCTTCAAACATTTGTTCTATATATAGTGTTTTATAACATCGGACGCTTAGCGCTGCCTCAATAAGTATAACAAATCAAGGACTTGATACGCACATTTTATGATTTTTAGACTTATTGTTTATTAAGTCTATGTGGAGGGTCTACAATAGCTGGTGCCAACTTACTTTTAAGTGAAGGCACCCCTCTGTAGATCACTTTAGGTCTATTGTTTTTCAAAATATCCCAATGTTGTTCAAAAATATGTTTTATTTGTCTATATTGTGTTGAAAATGATGTAATGAAAGACCACTTGAAATCATTATTTTCTTGCCGGGGTTTATCCTCCAGCAATGAAGAGCGGTCAACACCAAGAGCATAATTTAGGTATTGGTCTACTTCCGTATGGTTATAGCCTTTCTCAAGAAATCTTCCCCTTAGGACCATGGCCTGAGTCCTAAAGGTGTCAATATCGGTACAATTCCTGCGTAACCGCAGGAATTGGCTTTTTGGAACCGACCTTAGCCATGCCTTATGATGGCAGCTGTCAGTGGGTATATACCCATTCCTGTCAGTGGGTTTGAAGTAGGTACTAAAAATAAATTTTTGGTTCTTCCTCTCTGTAACGAGCCCCTTTCTCGCTCGGTTCCACTCTCCCGACACTCCTCTGCAGCTATTGAATCAGATTGCAACGTCTGATGGTTCGGTCATCCAATGCTCCGGGATTAGAACTTCAGCTATGTGCTGTTCTAACCCAGTTGTGATAGCTCAGAACAAACACCAGGCAGGCTGTAAGTTCAAACAGGAATCTCACTTTATTGACAGGAATACAGTCTTATTTATACAATAAAAGAGGAGGTGCAGACCTCCTGCTCATATTACTCTAACAATACAGCTGTAACCCAATTAACCTAATTAACCTAATTAACATGAGCTAATTAACAAATCCCTATAGAAAGCCTAGATGACTCAGACATGACCTTTAGGCCAGACTGGCCGTCTTGTAGTTCAGAAAATCCAATCAACATTATCACAATCAACATAGACATAGACTCTTCTTCACACAAAAGCAGAGTTAATTAACACAAACAACAATGGGGATCTAATGACCCTTAGATCCCATACTATAGACCTATTTACAATACACATTTTAGCAGACAACAGACAGACAGGTGCTGGAATTTGCATCAGCATCTCCTAACAGTATCTGTCCCAGCATTATGAATCAGCCACTATTCCAATATGGCAAATCCAGGGTCCCCAGAGTCTGTGTGTCCTGGGGGACCAGGACCCGAATCCTTAGTAATACCACCTCATGGGTCCCCAGGCATACAGCTCACAAAGAGCACCATTCCCCCAAATGCAAGGGCCCCCGATCGATCAGCAAGAGGCTAGCATACAGTCCCCTCCAAAAGTCTCTCTCCCGGCTAGGTCTGTCACACTCTCTATAACCAGATCCAAATAATGTATTTTGGACTTACTGGATTCATAAGTAAGGGCTATACCTCTGTCATTTGCATTGATAACCGAAAAGAATTCAGATCTTCTGAGGTGCCCCCCCATAGGAGGAGGATGTCATCTATGTACCGGGCCAGGGCATAGACACATCCACCTCCCACTTGGCCATAAAAAAATTAGCTAGGCTTGGAGCAAATTTGGCTCCCATCGTCACCCCCTTATGTTGCAGGTAAAACCGACCGTCAAACCAGAAGTAATTATGTTGAGTGGCAAAATCTAGTAACTCAAGAATAAACTCCACCTATGGAGTAGCAAGGGAAGCATCCCTATTTAAAAATTCATGTACAGCTTCTATACCTTTCTGGTGTGGAATACAAGTATATAAAGATGCCACATCAACAGTGGCCATAATTAGATCTCCTTGAAAGGAGACATTAGAAAGTAACTTCATCACATCTTTTGTATCTTTAAAATAAGATGGCATGTTCCTCACTGAAGGTTGTAGAAAAAAAATCTATGTATTTCCCTATTCTGGAAGTGACAGAGTCGATCCCACTGATTATGGGATGTCCAGGGGGATGGAGGGGGTCCTTGTGGACCTTAGGTAAATAATAAATGACAGGAATTTGTGGGGCTAAAGGAACTAGGAATGCCTTTTCTTTATGGTCTAAAATAAATGAATCAAAACCCTTGGAGATAAGGCTATTCAATTTTTTCTTAAATTTAAACGTTGGGTTATTGGGTAGTTCTTTATAAGTTTCATGATCATTCAAGATAATGGTACATTTCTCTCATATAATCTGATTTATCCAACAAGACTATGCCTCAACCTTTATCGGCGGGGCGGATGATCAAATTCTTGTTGTCACACAGAGACCTTAAGCCTGCCTGAGGCAGAGAGTTGCCAAAATTGCGAGTAATGGAGTGTGCCCTGGCTGGAACTCTGTACTCACTGTGATCCCAGCCTAGTGACGAGAATCTATCTGCATCCTGGCTTTGGCTGGGCTGTGTAATACAGGACTGGTCGAGGAAGAATGGTGAGGGAAGATGGGTGCCAATCCTTTATCTTGGTGCTCTGGATCTGCATCAGAGAGGTCTTTATATGAAGGAGAGTGCGAGGCCTGGGCGGCTGTGCTATCTTGGAATTTCTCTCTCCCTGGAGCGACCAGAGGAAGAATGCGGTAAGCTTCTTCGGGCACTGCTTGTCCTGTTTGCTTGTTTGTGAGAAGTTGTCGGTGGTGGGTCCCTGGATGGATGTGAGCACTCTGGAGCCTTTGACTAGTGTGGTTCCTGCCTAGTTTCTGGCGTTCTCCAGTCAGCTATAGAGAGCTCTGCCATCATGAGCGTTCACAAGCGATGCCCCCTCCACCAACTTTTTTCATTAGAGCCCATTTCACACCTCCTCATTCTGTACAATGCACTTCACATTTTCTGATTTGCACTGACTCATTCTGTATGCTCTTCTGTGCATTCCCCATTCTACACTGCCTCATTCTGCATGTTAATTGTCTCTGACTCTGTTTAACTGCAACCCTTTAAGTCACACCTAATTTTCAGCACAATGAAATCCACACCCATTTTTTGTTACAGCTCGCAATACATTTTTGCTTTTCTTGTTCAATGGGGCCCAACTTATGATCTTGAACACAGGCCCACTGCATTTAGAAAACACTTCTGCTAACTTCTCATAAGCATAAATCCAGGTAAATGTTGCCTAACCTATATCATTATTTTATGCATTTTACATTATTATTAACTTTTTTTTTTTTTGGGGGGGGGGGGTTGGAAGCTTTATTGTTCACCTTCAATGTGGTTCTCTTCTAGTTACTTAATTGAAATGTGGCTCTCAAGCTGACATAAAAAATGAACCTTAATACAGGACTTGATAAACCCCAGGTCGCCTTGACGGCAAGAAGTTTTGTTCTTGGTCCTGGGGTGCATCCGGAATTCTCCCCACACCCTGCGTGCTCTCCCCTCACTATGTATCCTGGGCTTCGCTTGCCCATCTGCAGGCCCGGGAGCGGCATAGTGGGTGCTGCCGGGTAGAGGGTAGGGAGAAGAGTGGACACACATCTGCTCTCCTCCCCTCCTAGTTGTTCTGGGTCCCCAGTAACAGTTTCCCTGGCCATCAAGGCCAGGAAACATTGTAATGAAGTGCAATGTGCATTGCATTCACTGGAGCACAGGAGAAACATGCAGGGTCTTAGACCCTGCATGTCTCATTAAAGAGAACCTGCCACCAAAAAAAAAAAAAAAAAAAATCACATAGGGGACTTTTTGTACCCCTATGTGATGGACTAAAAAGTTAAGTAAAAAAAATGTTTAGTTGTAAAAAATTTAAGTTACACCCAAGCACATAAAATACCCCACCCCACCCCACATATACTCACGTACAAATGCACGCCGGAATGAGAGCAATCATTTTAGCACCAGACCTCCTCTGTAACACTAAATGGATAACCTATAGGGGACTTTTAAAGCATCACCTATGGACAAAATAGGGTACAGATATATTTAAGGTTTTGACATGTCACGTGTTGCAACCTCCGATTTTATATTTTTTTAAAAATGGGTAATTTGTGTTTTTGTGCCCCCTAAAATTAACTTTTAACCACTTGCTGACCGCCTTCCACATATGTACTGTGGCAAGGTGGCTCGGTTGTGCAAACCAACATATCTGCACGCCGATCTGTGCATGTGGTGCACGTGCCACGGGAGCTCACCCGAGGGTCCGGCAGACTCGATGTCTGCTGGCCACCCGCGATCACGGGAAAGAGAACAAGAATGGGGATCTGTCAATGTAAACAATCAGATCCCCGCTCTGACAGGGCAGGAGAGAGAGATCAGCTGTTCCTAGTGATCAGGAATAGTGATCTCTCTTTTCCAAGGCAGCCCATCCCCCATATGGTTAGAAACACCTCCCAGGGAACACAGTTAACCCCTTGATAGCCCCTTAGTGCCAGTGCCATTTATACAGTGATCAGTGCATTTTTATAGCACTGATCACTGTACTGGTGTCATTGGTCCCCAAAAAGTGTCACTTAGGGTCAGATTTGTCCAACGCAATGTCACAGTCCTGCTAAAAATCACAGATTGCTGCCATTACCAGTAAAAAAATAAAAAGTCACTAAATCTTTCCCCTATTTTGTAGATGCTATAACTTTTGCACAAACCAATCAATATATGCTTATTGCAATTTTTTACTAAAAATATGTAGCAGAATACATATTGGCCCAAACTGATGAATAAACTTGTTTTTTAATATATTTTTTTGAATATGTGTTATAGCGGAAAGTAAAAAAATATTGTTTTTTCAAAATTGTCTTTTTTTGTTTATAGTGCAAAAAATAAAAAAACGCAGAGGTGATAAAATACCACCAAAAGAAAGCTCTATCTGTGGGAAAAAAACGTCATCAATTTTGTTTGGGTACAACTTAGCATGACTGCACAAAATGGCCTGGTCAGTTAGGGGGTAAACCCTTCCCAAGGTTAAGTGGACTTAGTTAATGTGTTTTTTTACTGAAATGTAGTGTTTCCTAGACCTTTGTGGTAATATTGTGTGGCATAAAATTGGAACTACCACTATTTTATTCTCTAGGGTTTCTGCTTTCCAAAAATATATGATGTTTGAGGCCTGAAGATTACATCAAACCCCCAAATGATTTTTTAAACATGTGCAAAAAAACCCAGCTCTGGCTGTGAAAGGGTTAAAGGATAAGTTCACCTTCAGGAATATGTTACATGTTCCACCCGTAAGATTTGTTTATTGAAAAAAAACGACTCCTAACTTTTTTAGCTGGCTCCTAGATTCAAAGCAAATTTGTTAAGCCTTGCCTTAATAAATAGGGTAATTATGGAAAAACAGTTTTATGCATTCATACCATTGTATGCAAGCATTATTAAAGCGGAGTTCCACCCAAAAATGGAACTTCCGCTTTAAGTGCAGGTGACCCCCTGACATGCCACATTTGGCATGTCATTTTTTTGGGGGTGGAGCGGATACCCTCTTTTTAGATGGATCCAGCTCCCACTTTCTCCCGGGGCACCCAGTCGGAAGGAAGTTCACCTCTCCCCCCTCCCTCTCGACACGTCACAGGTCCCAGATGATTGCCCGGCCAGTCACAGTGCGCAACACAGCTTGCACATGCGCAGTACGTGCCTGGCTGTGAAGCCACAGCCGGGCTCCCACAGTGACCATGCTGGCACCGCAGAGAGGAGGGGGAGAGGATCGGGGCTTTGTACGCCCACATTGCTGGACCGTGGGACAGGTGAGTGTCCGATTAATAAAAGTCAGCAGCTACACTTTTTGTAGCTGATGACTCTTAAATGGGTGGAACTCCACTTTAAATTAGTTCAGCATACTTTGTGCACCTCTGACTGAGCTAGTACTGAAGTACAACATATGTTAGAATTTCTTTTTTTTTTTTTTTTTACATGTTTTAAAAATGAATGATGTTGCTCTTCCTAACATTTTCATTTTTTATTTTATTTTTTTTTTTTGCATTGTGATTCTGATGCCAATATGGGTAATGGTTACTGTAAAGAATAGATCAAAGAATTAAGTACAATTAAGAAACAATGATTGTGTATATGAGCTTCTGTTTATTTTTACTTTTTTTACTTTAAGTAGAAGAGGATAAAGTAATGCAGACAGGCGTCGCCTGCCTTTGCAGATAATTTATGCGGTTTTATGCAACATGCTTGTTCTTGTAACTTGAAAAGTAGCATTTATTTTAGCTTTGTCATTGACTGAAAAAACAGATACATGTGTTAATCTTTCATTCAGACAAATACCCTTGACAAGTTCCAGTACTTATCAAGTTACTTTTTATCTTTTTATCATTCTTAGATGGCCAAAGAAGAAACCTGAGAAGGTATGTAATTTCTATTCACATAAAATCTTAAGCTCTTAAACTCTACTATAATTAGAAGACTTACATTATGTCTGCCTTCAGTTGTTGTATTGTCAGCATGTCAGTCAAGTAGGGTGGCCCTGAAGATGTTTGAAATACATTTCTTATACTAGATTTTTTGTTTCTCTAAATACTATAGGGGTCTATTTAGGAAGGAGAAACAGTGGGGTTGATTTACTAAAGGCAACTAGACTGTGCACTTTGCAAAGTGCAGTTGCCCTATGCAAGTGCTATTGCTCCAGCATTTTGCAAATGGGTGGAATTATTGGTTTATGACTTGAATGTATTCCCTTTTTAATGCATTTAAATTTTTTGCTAGCTTTGTTAGCTGTGGCTTTGCATTGCATGCCATTGCTAAGTCTATGATCTACAAGCACTCCCAGATCCTTTTCCATTACCGATTCTCCCTGGGGAGCTCCTCCTAATGTGTGTTTTGCATGCATATTTTTTTAACCCAAGTGCATAACTTTAGATTTCTCAATATTTAACCTTATCCGCCATGTAGCTGCCCAGCCCCCTAATTTTCTGGTGGGTCTGATGTGGATTTTTTGAGGAAGACCTCAAGTTTTTTTTTTTTTTTACACTATCCCCTTGTCCCTTTGCTTATATAACTGGGCCAATGTAAGTGAATTGCTACAGTGGTGTCACTGGCTGTTAAGTCACCTACTGTCCTTCTTAACGACTGTTGACAGCAGGAAGCTATCAAGTATAAAAGGGGTAGCAATACTGTTATTAATATACATGAAGTTTGGCTCCCACTGAATGGATAAATGTTTGGGCATATGCCCGAATGCCCAATCAGCCAAGACTTGATACAAACTTGTTCATCCCTAATGACTATATTTGGTCAAAAGCTTTGACCTAAAATACTGGGCTTTTTTTGCATTTGGGCAGGAAAACTATCCAAAATTGTTTGTTAGATGGTTCATCCAAATGCAGAAAGGCTTGTTTTGGGTTCATGTTTAACCCCAGTTTGAATCGTATACCTACCTTGCTCCTCAAAACTCTGTGGGAGCACCTCAGGGATAACATTTGGCAGCAGAAGGCCCACATTCATCCTTCTCATTTCTCAGTGCTTTCCACATTTCCACATCTTCCAGCAGCTTCCTTAATCGTTCAATTGTCTCTTCCACAGCTGCTGGAGCAGAAGAAAAAAAATTGTCCCCAACTCACCCCTATTGCCAAGCATCTTAAAAATCTTCATGACCGTGATATAGCCGAAAGACACATTGCCGGGATGGAGTCTATGCGCGCATTGGCAGGGATCCATGATTGCTTTGTCCTTCGAACACAGTTTATCACAGATCAGGGTAAAGAGGCAATCACAGCAGCTCTTTAACATGTGGTGAGCTGTGTCCAATCAAAGCTGATCAGTGTGTAAACAGGATCTGCTGGTTATCGGCATTACTCTACTTACGCTGACAGTGTGTCAGGGACGTACTGCCCGTTCCAGAAGGCGTGCACCTATGCGCATGCGCGAGTCACAGATTTTGCGCACGAATGTGCACACACGTTAGATGCGCTTTGGCACCCAACAGTCCATAAAAGATGCTCAATGATGCTGCCCCTTGTGGTTTGATCTGCTTCTGTTCCCTGTGTTCCTGATTCTGTACCAGTACTCTGTTCCTGTGTTGACCCGGCTTCCTGACACTGCTTATGTCTCCAATCCTGACCTCGGCTCATTTGACCCTGCTCTGTTACCTGCCTGATTGCCTGTTGCCAAGACCCAGCCTGGACACTGACTATTCTCTGCCTTCCGTTTTTGCTGTATTCCCTGATGTGTATGACCCGGCTAGTCTGACTCTGCTTCTGCCTGCTAACCTGCATCCGCTGCTCTACAAACCTGCATCTGCTGATCTGCATCCGCTACTCTGCAAACCTGCAACTGCTGATCTGCATCCGCTACTCTACAAACCTGCATCTGCTGATCTGCATGCGCTACTCTGCAAACCTGCAACTGCTGACCTGCATCCGCTACTCTGCAAACCTGCAACTGCTGACCTGCATCCACTACTCTGCAAACCTGCATCTGCTGATCTGCATCCGCTGCTCTGCAAACCTGCATCTGCTGATCTGCATCCGCTGCTCTGCAAACCTGCATCTGCTGATCTGCATCCTGCATCTGCTGACCTGCATCCGCTATTCTACTAGCCTGCATCTGCTGACCTGCAACCACTACTCCAGCTTCCACGCGACAAGACCACTTCAAGCAGTAAGGACTCAGCAGGCACCTTTACCTCACTGTGCTCTTACCGCCACTGTTCCCACTCCAGTGGTCTCTGAGCCAGGGTGGTATGGGAGGTCCCCCTCCGCACGTCAGGCTCACATCCCAGGTACATTACACAGTGCGTGAGGAGAGGAGAGCGGATAACCGGCAAATCCGCACATGGGACATCTACACTGATAATAAGGACACTAACCAAAAGGTGCCCTGATGATCAGTGAAACCCCACCAGTGCTGCCACTCAGTGTCCATCAGTGCTGCCTGCCAGTTCCCATCAGTACTGCCTGCCAGTGCCTAACTGTGATGCCTATCAGTGCCGTTTATTATTGCTGCCTATCAGTGCCACCTATTAGTGCACATCAGTGCCGCCCCCGAAGGAGTACTCCTGTTAACACACCTGGTCTGTAGTGATATTCCAATTTTAAGTTTTACATCTATGCAGAAAGAGAGTGGTGCAATCTAAGCACCTTATGTGAGTAGTGTGTGGATTGTGAATAAAAGCGGTGTGTTTTAGGATAAGCACTATTGGCGGTTTTCCTTTGCGTGACTACTATGAGGAAATCTAAGCAGTTGGATTGAGAAGAAAGGATGTGTGTTTAAAGATTTCTACTGCTGAGTCCCGTGGGGACTAATAGCGCTGTTTGACTTTACTTAAGTTTGGGGTCACATTATACCAGGTGAGAGCACATCTGATGGGTGAGCATGGGTGATCTGGAATAACGCACAATTTTCACAAAGGGAAGAGCACAAGGAAAAGTGTTGTGCATGAAGATACGTCACTTCATATGAACTTTATTTGGTGAACCCTAATAATATCCCATCGGGGACAGGACTATTTAGACTGCATTAATTGCACATATTAATTTATTATAAAACACTCGATATAATATATGCATTGTATTTAAATCATAATTATTATTTTGATTAGATAATGAGATTAATAGCACAGCAATATTGGAATGTGGTAAGTGTCTGCAGCTGTCATAAGAAGAAATAGCTGGTAAATAGTTGCTTGCAAGGTTATTTTATCTTTAGTGCTATATATCAGTGCCACCTCATTAGTGCCCGTCAGTGCAGCCTCATCAGCGCTCACCAGTGAATGAGAAAATACTTATTTACAATATTTTAAAACAGAAACTAAGAAGAACTTTTTTTTTTTCAAAATTGTCAGTCTTTTTTTATTTGTTTAGCAAAAAATAAGTCCAGTGGTGATTAAATACCACCAAAAGAAAGTTCTATCTTTCTAAAAAAAAAGATTAAAAATATATTTGGGTACAGCGTTGCATGACCACACAATTGTCATTCACACTGCAACAGCACTGAAAGCTGAAAATTGGCCTGGGCAGGAAGGGGGTGAAAGTAGTGTCCAGTAGGAAAGCTCCTCTCATTGCAGTGCTCTTTGTGAGGTTATCCATACCTTTCATAAGCATGTGGAAGATTATATGTCAATGTAAAAAGACAACACTGTATGCAGCAGGGTCCACATAACCATGTACATGTAGTCCAGCAAACATGGGAAGGGACACAACATATCCATAATGACACACTCAGTTTGCAGGTGGATGAGAAAGCAACAGCTGGAGTTGGTGCTGCAACAGCACTGATATTTAGAAAGGAAACATATTTTAAAAAAATCCAGCAAATGATATTTAAATTCTTGGCTTTTAAAAAAAGAAAACAGCACAGACAGAAGAGAGTCTGTGTACTGTATTTTGGAGGACTATTGGAGGGGTCTGTGTGCATTTTTTCTAAAGAGGCTAGCAATAAAAAGTCATCTGCCAGCAATTTAAACTATAATTTTTGTCCTTGGAAACTACACCCTGTAGAAAGAATGAAAAAAAAAAATCTGAGCATTCAGCCTGGCAGGCCAGGAGAGATGGGGATGAGCATTCACTCCCCCTCTTGAACCATACTAGGCCACATGCCCTCAACATGGGCAGGGATGGAAGAAGGAGATAAAGAAGAATTTTCCTTTAGAAATGTCATTTTGCTCTCAGACTGTTCTAAACACGGGAAACATGCGCCACTTTACAGGCATACTATAGACCCCCTCTAGTACGAAATTTAAAGGAATATTACACTTTTATTGTTTCACTTTAGGCATTATTAAAATCACTGCTCCCGAAAAAAACGGACATTTTTCAAAGTTTGTTTTGCATTGATATGCGCAAGACCCAGGTCCCCAAACACTTTTTATGACAGTAACTTGCATAATAACCTTTAAAATTAGCACTTTTGATTTCTCCCATAGACTTTTAAAGGGTGTTTCTCGGCTTTCTAATTTGCCGCAATCACCCCAAATTGTTCGCTATTCGGCGAACGGGTGAACAGCCAATGTTCGAGTCGAACTCATGTTTGACCCGAACATAAAGTCCTACTGGACAACACAGTCAGAGACTGGTAAGAGATGCATCATGGTACTACAGTTGAAGCCGAGTGATCTTATGAACCAGGTGGCTCAGCATTTTCTAGTGTTTGTATTCTGCTGAAGCTAGAGAAGATCCCCTGTGTGGGGAACTTTCTGTTGGACTGTTTTGCCTTCTGTGGTTTTAGTAAAAGTGAGCTACCAGGCCCTTAAACATTTCATTACTGCACTATAACCAAAAGACAGTTACAGCATGGTTCTGTTGTTCCTGGAGGGCACCCATGGACATACTCCCAGAACCACGCCCCTTGGGGCATGCATCCAGCACGCTCTGTCATCGCTGTGTCCTTCAGACACAGCTGATCACAGATCACAATTACACAATTGGCCCTTTACCATGTGATCAGCTGATCACAATGTAAACAGACTTGCCGGTTATCGGCAGTACTTTCCTCACGCACTGTCACAGCACGAGGAAAGGAGAGCCAATAACCGGCAAGTGTGATGGGACATGTACACAGATAATCAGTGCCCTCATTTTCAGCGCAGCTCCATCAGTGCCCATCATGCAGCCTTCTCAGCACACAATAGTGAAGGAGACAAATTACTTATTTGCAAAATTTTATAACAAAAAAAACAAACAAACACATTTTCAGTCTTTTTTCATTTGTTTAGCAAAAAAAAATTATATTATTATTAGAAATAAATATCACCAAAAGAAAGCTCTATTTGTGTAAAAAAAATATGACAAAAAAACGTTCATATGGATACAATGTTGCATGACCGTGCAATTGTCATTCAAAATGCAAAAGCACTGAAAGCTGAAATTTGGCCTGGCCAGGAAGGCTGTAAAGTGTTCAATATCAATATTGAAATGAGATATCTATATCTCCTTTTTATTTTTTAGGTTTCTTTTTTGTTTGTTTTTACACAAAACACAGATGCTTTACACTTATGGACCATACACACGATCGGATTTTCCGACAGGAAATGTTCAATGTGAGTTTGTTGTTGGAAATTCCAACAACAACTGTTTGAGAGCAGGCTCTCAAATTTTCTGACAAAAAAAGTTGTTTTCAGAAATTCCAAGCGTGTTTACACAAGTCCGAGGCACAAAATTCCACGCATGCTCAGAATCAAGTACAAGACGGAAGTGCTCGGTCTGGTAAAAGTAGCATTCGTAATGGAGATCGCACATTCGTCACGCTACAGCACATTCTCTTCTTCTTTATAAATGCTAGAATAATGAAGTTGCTTCTGACAAACTGATTTCTTTATTATTTCTTCTGATCTCCTGAAAATTTTTTTTTTTTTGGTAGATCTCCAAAATAATGTTTATATTTTTTTTAGGAGTGATCTACTTTTTTTTTTATGAAGATCTCCTTAGTTGTTTTTTTTTTTATAGAGATATAGATATAGATAGAGATATTTTTTGTCGTTTTGTGTGTCAAGTTACCACAACACCATTATTATCTTGTTTTTTTTTAACCTCAAAGAGGTTGGTTGGTGTTGGTGTCCCTTGTTAATTTGTATTTTTTGAAATGCACCTGCCTACTCACAAACAAACTGTCTTTCTTTACTAAAACACATAGCCAAGTATTTGTTTAAAATAAATAGTAATTTATTTTGGTGGTCATAACAAAATAAAGAGGAAGGCAACGCTGGATAAAAATTGGCAAAGCCTTTGTACCCCAGGGCAGACATCAATTATTTTACAGGCAAAATTGTTAACCTGAGGAGTCCATTTAATAGGGAGCACAATCCGGTCCAGGACTTCAAGAGATTGGGAGCAGCAGCAGATGACATACATGTCCCCAGGCTGTGGTCTTACCACAGTCTGCGTCTTTTGCCAGACCAGACTTAACCCAGGCCATCACTCTCAACACTTCCTTCCATGCTTCCTTCCAGGCTGTGGCTTTGGTATTGGAGTTGTGGCAGAGGGTGGAGGAGGAGTATGGTCCAACTCACATACATTAGTTTTTTTGTGAGTTGGCCCCTCACCCCCTTATTAAGAGCCTGAAAGGTGACCTCCTCACAGATGAGGCATTGGCCCACCTCCATTTCTTGCATCTTACTGGCCGTCATACACACAAAGGTCTCCTGGACATTAGGGGTGTTTGTGAGGACCGCAGTAGCCTCCCGAATCAAACCAAGCACCGACTCCTGCATGTTTCTCCCCTTCCTGGGCCTTTTTGTTGGAAGGTGGAGGGGAGGCTACTGGGCATGGCCACCTCCTGGCTGCCTCTTTCCATGGCCACCTCCTGGCTGCCACTTTCCTGTGTATGAAAATGGGACATAGTTTTCGTTTTTGGTCATCAATCACACACAATTTCGAGCTCATGACGGTTGCAAATTGAATGTTAACAAATAGAAAAGACCATCATTCTGACCCCAGCATTTTTCATTCTTGTCCCAATCATTTTTGGGTACTACTGTCTATTGATATGTAAACCACTTTGTTAAATCAGAAATTAGTGATCAATAATAGCATCTAGTTAACATCATTACATTTTTGACAAGAAATATGTTGAACAATGCTATACCTGGCTTAAGCTGGACTCCTCCACATCTTCCTGGGTGGAAGGCCCAGGTTGTACATCTGAAGCCTCATCTGAGGTGGAAGGAAGAGTTGAGAGTTATGGCCTGGGTTCACTCTGGTCTGACAAAAACCGCAGTCTGTCATAGTACCAGAGCCTGGGTACATATACGTCATCTGCTGCTGCTCCTGATCTCATGAAATCCTGGACCTTTTTGCACTCCCTATTATATGTGCTCCTCAGGCCACCAATTTTGCACTTCAAATAGGTGATGTCTGCCGTGGGAATCACCAGCTTCACCAATTCCAACAGTTGATCCAGTGCTGCCTTCCTCTTTATTGTGTTATTATAAAATGGGTGTTTCACTTGCCACAGACAGGGCAGCTCTCTGTACTTATCAATGAAGTTAGGGAGGAAGTCATGGTCATTACATTTATCCATTTTCTCTGCAAGATACAACACAAGATAAACCCTAACGTCAGGCTAAACTCTCCTAATATTGTCCCAATATAGCCCTCAATCTATAAGCAATAAAGGCCACTAACCACTGATGCCCCAAGTTAAAATGGTACCTTCGTTTGCACGATCGGCACTTACGCTACTCCACCCTCTGCTCACAGATCGTACGTATGACGCATGTGTGTTATGCTTTACCTACACTGCGCATGCGTGAAACTCTGCCCCTGACCTTCTTTTTAGTATATTCCCCACCCCTTCTCTTTTGGCGCAGTGGGAGAGCACATGTCGGAGAGACAAGAGGTGCATGATATTATTAGCCACGAGGAGGGCGAGGAAAGCCCGGAGCCACAAACTTCCCGATCCAGGAGGAGATTTAAGGCATCAAATATGTCCTTTGTAGAGATGGTGGAGATGGTGGACATCTTAAAGAGGGCCGACTACGACGGGAAATATGGACCGTACAACAACCCAAATGTGAGAAAGGCCAAGATTCTGACTAAAATTGTGAGAAGTCTGCAGAAGAATTTTGGGGTACGATGATCCAAGGAGCAATTGAGGAAACGCTGGTCAGACCTCAAGTTTAGGGAGCAGGATCAGTACAGAGAGACAAGAGAGTGCTGCAAAAAAGTAAGTAAGTATTTTGTCGTTTGTTCCAATTATTATTACTTGCATGCTGCTCCATGTGCTTTTCTTTACTGTTGTACATTTTAAAATGGTGTGGGGACAGTAATCATCGTTCACAGTAAACGTCGTTCGTTCGGACTAAATATCATTCGACCCTTAATACAATGTTTTTGGCAGATGCAGGTTAACTACATTTGTTCAGGCGTATTTGTATGAAAAGAAGTTTAGTACATTGTTGTCTAGATGGGTTTGTAACTAGAATGAAATGCAAACTTGATTCAGTGTAAGTAGAGGACACTCAGAAGCTGTTTACACATCTGGATGCAAGAGCACTAGTGTGGGACACCAGAACACACTTTTTAGGGTGTCCCACGCAGTTGATCCAGTGGATACTAGGGGTCTCTCCATTTGTGAAACTTTAAAAACAAAACAGGTAAGTATTCCAGCTTTAGAATGGGAAAACAACATGTTTTGAGCTTGGAACTCTGCCAAAACAGACAATTGTATGACACTTCCAAGCAATGTTTCATATTCCTATTTCTTGCCTCAAATATCTGTGTGCTAAGTATACCTTATTTGTTTCATTTACAAAGGGGAGAAAAGACTCAAGACATTTGAGGACACCAAGAACACCACACCTCCTAAATAAGGGGAAATCCCCACACACCCTGAAGAAGATGTGGAGGGAGGAGAGGTTCAGGCATTGGGCGAAATAGTGACCACAACAGGTCAGTGTCTGAGACCACAGCTTCAGGTATTAGATGTATGCATGCATATTTATAATACATGGTGTGTTTTTATTTTTTATTTTTAGGTGATGTGGTGGATGTTGTGGAAGAAGAAACTCATTTCACCAGTGCAAGTGCACACATCCTCATCGGGGAGATCATGGTGTGCAATCGGAAATTAGAGAAGTTAAAAGGAAAACATCAGTGATATTGAAAAAAGACTCAACAACATCATTGATGTTTTAGGCAGAATATAAAACACCCAAACATTTTTACATTTTGTCATATTTTTGTATTTTCAAAAAGTAATTTGAAAGGCAAATTTTGAAGATGCACACAGTGTGTTAACATGTGCTATCTGCCATCACGGTATATCAATGTACGCATTTTGTGGGTTCAACCCCTTCCTCACAACTCAAATAGATGAGAGGAAGGGGTTGCACCCCCAAAACACATCCATTGATCCCCCATGATGGGAGCTAGCACATGTTAACATTAGGCATGGGATCAGTAGGGAAATCCACATTTTTACTCCCAATTTGTGTGCATCTTCAAAATTTGGCTTTTACAGGGGTGACATCACCCCATCTGATGAAGGCAGAAACACAGTTATGACATACTAATGTCACATATTGCCTTCAATTTATCCAAGTTTAAATTTGTAAGTTCCTGAGTTGTGTATGTTATGGTTTTAAACATGTCTGTTTAACCCAAAAAAGGATATTTCTACTGTCAAACATAAAAATGTTATACACCAAAGATGTTTTGTTAAAAAACCCTTTTCTAACGCACGTGTGAATGTGCTTTGAGTAAAATGTTTTATACTCAACATTGTGTGGCTTCTTCTTTCAGTGCTCAGTACCAGTTTTTGTAGTAAGTTGGTGTAGTTTACAGTGACAATGGGGGTATTTACTAAAAGGCAAATCCACTTTGCACTACAAGTGCACTTGCCTTTAGTAAATAACCCACATAGTGCTCTAAAATTTGCCACAATCACACCACTTTAGGGACTCAAAGCAATTACCGTATTTATCGGCGTATAACACGCACTTTTTTCCCCTTAAAATCAGGGGAAAATCGTGGGTGCGTGTTATACGCCGATCCCCTCTCTCTGTGTGCCAAAAAACAGTGAGCGCCGCGAAAAAAAACGAGCACCGCCGAAAAAGACCGAGCCGAGTGCTCGGCTCCACTCAAAGTCCCGCCGTCCCGCCGCCCCGCCTCCCTGCTGAGGATGAGAAGCGAGCGCTTCCGAAAAAGACCGAGCCGAGTATACTGTGTACTCGGCTCGGCTCCGCTCGCAGTCCCGCCCAGCTCCTTTGATGGACATAACACTCCATCCAATGGCAGGACTGCGGAGCCGAGCCGAGTACACAGTATACTCGGCTCGGTCTTTTTCAGAAGCGCTCGCTTCTCATCCTCAGCAGGGAGGCGGGGCGGCGTGACGAGCCGAGTACACAGGCTCTGTCGGCGGCAGATTTAAATGGTGCAAACGGCACACGGCATTGGGCAAGGCTGCACTGGGCAAAGCTGCATTGGGCAAGGCTGCACTGGGCAAGGCTGCATATGACTAAGGGCAAGGCTGCTTATGACAATGGGCAAGGCTGAAAATGGCACGTAGCAAGGCTGCAAACGGCACTGGGCAAACTGCAAATGGACACTGATCATTCTGCAATGATGGAAAAGGCTACAGATGGACACTGACAAGGCTGCATTGATGGGCATTTAAATGTAAGTTGTTTGTCCTTAAACTTCCCTCCTAAAAGTTTTTTTCCTTAAAATGCAATCCTAAACTTGGGGTGCGTGTTATACGCCAGCGCGTGTTATACGCCGATAAATACGGTAATTCATGGAGCTGAGAAGGATGATTATTTTTATCAATAATGCATTGCATACATTACCAACAAAAACAATGTGTGTGTGTGTGTGTGTGTGTGTGTAGCAGACCCACAACATATCATAGTTAGCTGAAGAGATTGTCACCTCATGTATCAATATTGAAGAAAATGGCCAACAAAAATAACATTGGAGAACCTAGGAGACAGCTAAAAGAAACAAACAGTAAATCAAATGAAATATTAGTTCAGTTTATCAAAAAATATTTATTTAAAAAATGTTTCACACATTGGCTGGCATATCATCGGCCCCCCTACCCATAAAGTACTCAACATACTTCTGTCTAACTTTGTGGGCACTTTGGAGGGGCAAGTCAGGACGGCCAGGTTCAAGTGCCATCAGAGTTGTATTTTGAAATCCGGCCTCAGCCCCAACTGAGGCCACATAGTTTGTTGCATTTTTCGGAGGTAATTGTGCAGAATGCAGCAGGCAAGTACAATATGGTTCAGTTTATATTCTGCCATGTGTATTGCTGTCAGAAATAGGCGGAACCAGCTGGCCATTATTCCGAACACATTCTCCATGACTCTTCTGGCTCTGACTGGCTCTGGCCAGCCGGTAGTTAAAAACCCTCTTGTCCGAGGTGAGGGTCCTCATAGGGAATGGCCGCATCAGATGGTCTCCCAGCCCAAATGCTTCATCAGCGATGAACACAAAAGGAAGACCAGCTACATTGTCTTCCACAGGTGACAAGCCCAAGCTGCCATTCTGGAGCCGTCTGTAGAACTTCGTCTGGGCGATGACTCCACCATCCGGCCATTCTTCCCCACGTCCACATACAAAATCTTGTATGTCGCCGACACCACCGCCAACAGCACAATACTATTAAACCCCTCATAATTATATTAGTATGAACCTGGGTTGGGGGGGGGTGGGACGATGTGGACGTGCTTCCCATCGTTTGCCCCTCCGCAGTTAGGAAAGTCCCACTGCTGAGTAAAACTGGGATGCCACAGTCTGCCATTCCTGTGTGTTTCAAGGACTGTGGAGTCAAACAAGAAAAAAAAAAAAATTAGTACTTTTGCACATAACATTGCAAGCAGATTAGACACAAACATTCTTGGCCAACATAAGTATAACATTTATTGAAATTAGTATTTAAAGACAAAAGTATAAGGGTCACTTACCCGATTCCTCACCCTCTCTGATGGCCCATTGTAAAAATTTTAGGGGGAGGGGAAATGTTTTGGACAGGTAACCCCCTCCACTTTATTGAGAGCTGAATGCATAAATAATGTGGATTACTTTGGCCAGCCCCTCCTTATTACACTATTGGCAGCCCACTGGACATGTAAGAAGTGTTATAATCTAAAAATAAAAATATACACTGTACAACTTGAAGCACATTTTTACATTCTGCAATTACCTATCAAGATAATAGGAGAACAAAACTTGAAACAGTACCATTTGAAAGTATTCAGGGACTACATGCTTTTGTGGTCATATTTATGGATGAATTCACCAAAAGAGGTAGGTATAGTGTGTATGGGTTTGACAAAGTCAGCAGATAGAGTATTGGTATCAGCTGACTTAGCGGTTGAGGGGAGGGAGGGTTCCAAATGAGTTTTGGCCCAAAAAAAAAAAAAAAAGCCTCTGGCACTCTGCCAGAATTTAAGGACAAAAATAACATTTGTACACATTTTAGGGGGTGTTTAGGGTAAGCACTACAATGTAGCTGACAAAATACATTGTTAAGTGACTAGGCTAGGTGTGTATGGGTCCAGGATAGCATGCTGGGGAAGTTAGTGAAGGTAAATATGCATGAAGGACAAAAAAAAGGAACTTTAAAAGCTTCCAGCATGCATAAGGACAGAGGACATTCACAACATATTACAATCATGGTAATTAGGGAATGATGAAATAAATACATTAGCAAACATTAAATACATAGAATGTGATGTTAAGAAGGAGAAAACTTACCTTAATATAGTCCTTCTGCAGGACCTGAATGATGGCAGAACAGGTCTCTGGAATAATGATCCACAGAGCCTGGGGGGAGATGACTGTTGAGAACTTTATGTCCTGCAGACTTCTCCCCGTCGCCAAGTACCGCAAGGTGGCGATGAGCCTCTGCTTGGGAGTGATGGATTGCTGCATGCAGGTGTCCTGCTTCATAATATAAGGGGACAGCAAAGCCAGATGGTGAAAATGGGGTGCGTCATCCGGAGATAATTCCTGAAATCATCAGGATTATTCTCCTGAATCTACCGCAACAAAAGGCATGTGCGAGAATTGGTCACGCTGGAGCAACCAATTCTTCGTCCATGAACTCCTCCTCACCCTGTTCATGGACTGGACTTGGGTCAAAGAAAAAACTCCAACACCAAGTCCCTGAACAGCACGAACTCTACGATGAGTACATACCCGCAACATCACTAGAAAATGGTCGGCTGGTCAGAACTAACGAACTAACGAACTAACAGAACGCACTGAAAATCAAAAAGAACCTGAGAAGAACGATCTGAAGTGTTCGATGATACAGTCTGTGTGAGACAGACAAAGGCCTGGAGTGTAAGGCCAGAGCAGCAGTGCTGCAAGTGAGAGCCACCTAGGCTGAATGTAGTTTTGTTGATGAAAAGGAATGCTGAAACTCCTGTGAGGGAAACCTATCTTTGTTTGTTGAACTTTCTTTTAATAAAAATGGGCAAACAAAGCCCTTAAAAAGAAGAACCAGTGAGTGGCGTTGTCCTTCAAGCTCTACGTTTGATGCTAGTCCTATACACATGGTGAAGAAGTGCTGTGGGCACAATCTGAGCTCCCTACAAGTAAGTTTGTCTGTTATATGAACTGTGTTTTGATGCATGAGACTGCATAATCTGTGTGTGCAGATGAGGAGAACCTGCAAGAGAAAGGTAACTAGCCTTAAAGAGACAGTGCTCCAATTTGTTGCTGAACTGTGCAAAGTTTTTCTGGAGTGACTGAGTATGGGGCAGTCAAAGCTCCTAAAAGAAGCAAGGATGGCTGAGATGATAGATAGAGCTCTGTGGCTAGAGGGGTTGTTACCACCTGAACGAGCCCCATACATGCCTGAACAGAGTTTGCCAAGGAGAAGGGGGGCTGGTGCTGTCCCTAGCAACACTGGTGCAATGAGTGCACAGGTGACTGCGAGTATGGAGAGTCCACCAAAGTCTGAGTCTGCAGTGGAATGGTGCAAGCGGCACCTGGCAGCACTGAACCAAGTTAAAGACGAGAGCAACCCAACCCTTCGTGTAAGGAGAGAGTGGCTGGATGCTCATACCTGGGAGAGGGGTGTTGTTGCCCCTCGCAAAGCTGGTGCAAGTAGGCCAGCTATCAAGGTGCAGAGGCCTAAGCTTGAAAGCAGATGCAGTGTGGGAAGCCCTGACAAGATATGGAACCAAGTGCGCTGTTTGCGGTGCAGTGAGTGGGGGCATGCAGGCACCAAGTGCCCTTTGTCCCAGGCTCCAGTGCAAAGCTACCTAGCAAAGCAAATGTCTGCATCTGTGTTTAAGAAGCCTGCTATGAGTGCCAGGAGTGAGCAACAGGCTTACCAGAAGTTTGAAAGGAGTGCAGTTGCCCATAGTTATGCCTATGATGTCAGGTCGGAGGACCACAAGACAAAGATATTGCCTATAGGAGGACCGTGGCAAGTTTAAAGTGACACTGCTTCAAAGAGAGAGAAGTCTACATGTTTGGGAGAGCCAGAAAAGTGCAGCTGGGAGAGCACCATTTCCATTAGCAACTAGAGAAAATGTGCCAATGGGAATGAGGAGCTACAGGGAAGAGGTGCCCCACCATCCTCATAAAGATGCCAGTGAGATTCTGCATGTTGGGAGAGTGCCATCTCCCTTAGCAACAGGAGAAAGTCACCAAGTAACATGTCAGGAATGTGGTCAACTGGGGCAAGGGATATTTTCTTGTCCCAGCTTGTGGAATACAGCTGCTGATATTGTTGCTAGGCTTAACTCTTTGCCTGCAAGCCCGGATTCCTGTGTTAAAATGTTTGCAGTCACCCCTGGTAACAGAGAGGAAATTCCTTTTGTGCTTGCTGCAGTTTCATCCCATGGCCACCAGAGGGAGTCGACCAGTATAAGTGCAGTACAATAAAGTCAACGTACTCAAATGAACATGGCAAGACCTGTTACTCGGATGGGTAAGACTGTTGCTGTTGAAGTCATGGGAAAGACTGACTGTGGGATTGTTCACACTGAAGTGGAAGTGATCCCAAAGGGCAGATCCACTATTGGTGCAGAAAAGGACTTGCCTCACTGCAGTGCCCTGTCCAGTGGGGAGGCAAGTGTCAAAATTGAATGTGATAATGTGAAACTTACTGAGGAGTAGCGATGAGCCGAACACCCCCCTGTTCAGTTTGCACCAGAACATGCGAACAGGCAAAAAATGTGTTCTAACACGCGTACACCGTTAATGTCTGTGGGACACGAACATGAATAATCAAAAGTGCTAATTTTAAAGGCTTATATGCAAGTTATTGTCATAAAAAGTGTTTGGGGACCTGGGTCCTGCCCCAGGGGACATGGATCAATGCAACAAAAAGTTTTAAAAAAACAGTCCTTTTTTCGGGAGCAGTGATTTTAATAATGCTTAAAGTGAAACAATAAAAGTGTAATATTCCTTTAAATTTCGTACCTGGGGGGCCCCCCCTCCTGAACCATACCAGGCCACATGCCCTCAACATTGGGAGGGTGCTTTGGGGTAGCCCCCCAAAACACCTTGTCCCCATGTTGATGGGGACAAGGGCCTCATCCCCACAACCCTTGCTGGTGGTTGTGGGGGTCTGCGGGCGGGGGGCTTATCGGAATCTGGAAGCCCCCTTTAACAAGGGGACCCCCAGATCCCGGCCCTCCCCCCTGTGTGAAATGATAAGGGGGTACTTACCCCTACTATTTAAATGCTTCTTCTATCTTCTATCTTCCTTCGGTTTCTTCCTCCATCTTTTTCTGGTTCTCTTCTGGCATCTTCCTCCGCCATCTTCTTCCCTTCGTCTTCTCGGGCCGCTCCGCATCCACCATGATGGGAGGCTCCCGCTGTGTGACGCTTCTCCTCTTCTGATGGTTCTTAAATAACGGAGGGCGGGGCCCCCTGGTGACCCTGCCCCCCTCTGATGCACGGTGACTTCCCTGTCCGCCCCCTCTGACATCACGGGGAATGCCACAGGGAAGTCTCCGTCAAGTCCCCATGCGTCAGAGGGGGGCGGGGTCACCGGGTGGCCCCGCCCTACATTATTTAAGAGCCGTCAGAAGAGGAGAAGCGTCACACAGCGGGAGCCTCCCATAATGGTGGATGCGGAGCGGCCCGAGAAGACGAAGGGAAGAAGACACCGGACGAGAACACCGGAGGAAGAACCAGAAGAAGAAGAAGAAGATGGAGGCAGAAACCGAAGGAAGAAAGAAGATAGAAGAAGCATTTAAATAAAGGAATTGTCAAAAACTGTCTCGTCATTTTTAACATTTTTGACACTTTTTCTGTGAAATGGTAGGGGTACTTTTGTACCCCCTTACCATTTCACACAGGGAATAGGGCCGGGATCTGGGGGTCCCCTTGTTAAAGGGGGCTTCCAGATTCCGATAAGCCCCCCGCCCGCAGACCCCTACAACCACCGGGCAAGGGTTGTGGGGATGAGGCCCTTGTCCCCATCAACATGGGGACAAGGTGTTTTGGGGGCTACCCCAAAGCACCCTCCCAATGTTGAGAGCATGTGACCTGGTACGGTTCAGGAGGGGGGGCCGCTCTCTCGTCCCCCCTCTTTTCCTGCAGCCTGCCAGGTTGCATGCTCGGATAAGGGTCTGGTATGGATTTTTAGGGGGACCCCACGCCATTTTTTTTTTTGCCGCGGGGTTCCCCTTAAAATCCATACCAGACCTGAAGGGCCTGGTATGGAATTTAGGGGGACCCCCCACGTCATTTTTTTTTTATTTTTAATTTTGGTTCGGGGTTCCTCTGTGGGGAATTCCCATACCGTTTTTATCAATGAACTTTTATGTGTATTGTCGGACCGGCAATTCATTAATAGCCGCGAGTAGTTTTAAATGACTTTTTTTCCTTTGAAATGTCATTTTGCTGTCAGACTGTTCTAAACACGGGAAACATGCTCCCCCTTACAGTCATACTATAGACACCCCCCAGGTATGAAATTTAAAGGAATATTACACTTTTATTGTTTCACTTTAAGCATTATTAAAATCACTGCGGCCGTTTTTAAAACTTTTTTTTGCATTGATCCATGTCCCCTGGGGCAGGACCCAGGTCCCCAAACACTTTTTATGACAATAACTTGCATATAATCCTTTAAAATTAGCACTTTTGATTTCTCCCATAGACTTTTAAAGGGTGTTCCGCGGCTTTCGAATTTGCCACAAACACCCCAAATCGTTTGCTGTTCGGTGAACTGGCGAACAGCCGATGTTCGAGTCGAACAGGAGTTCAACTCGAACTCGAAGCTCATCCCTACTGAGGAGTATGATCATACTGGTATTGAGTTGACTAATGCTGATAATGTGTAGCTTAATGAGGTAGGGGTGATCGCTAAGCAGGATATGCTATTCCCCTTAGCAACAGTATATAAGGCTGCAGAGGTGTCCCTAGAAATCTCAAGGGAGCTCTCTGTGTTGGAGCCAGAGGTTGACCGGGACAACTGTGGTGCCACTCTGATGGATAAGAGGGTACTTGACCTTGGTGATGAGAATGTGTCAAATAGTAAAACAAATGTCTGAAATTACTTGTGGTGATAATTGGTTACTGCGGTCTGTCACTGCTGACAGCAAAAATCTTTGTGAGTTTAATGAAGCGCCACCCGAGCAAGGTGGTGAACTTATGGTATTGCAGCCTGCTATGTTTAAAAATGTTTTGCCACAGATTAGTATAAACAAAAGTGATATGTGCAATGTGTCTGCTGTGGAGCCACTCTGTCCTGTGTCTCCTTGGCAGCTTGAGCGGTACTGTGTAGTACCTCTGATGGGAGCACAGAGAAAATAGACTGGGACAGATGGGCGACAAGTCTGTTGGCTTTATTGAAAGAAGGCTCAGTGTGTAACATTGGAGTGGACACAATTTCTGCTATGCTAAATGGAGGGACTGCAGAACAGCTTTTGGACAAGGGCTCACTTGCTGCTGTTGCAGAGGATATTCCTCAGAAAATGGAAGGGCCAAGAGAAATTAAACACATAGCAGAGATTGTGCCCACAACCCATAAAAGGAGTAATTGGTGTGGTATACCAAACTAATGTTATCCATAGAAAAGACCTGGAACAGATCATTGGCACTGAGTCTGAGAGTTTTGTGGTGACTCCCACACCTGGCTACGCTCTAGAAGAGCACCAGGTTATTGTGTTGGATATCTCCAGCAGGGAGGAAGCCCCTTTTAGAAGCACCACCTCTAAGGCATCAGTAAATGAGTCTTTCCACATCCCAAGGAACATTAAAGACCCCAGGAAGGTCTTGAGTGTACAATCACAGTGCCTTTTTATGACAGATATGCTAAGAGAAATGTTAGAATGTTAGAGTGTACAGCCAGTGTATATCCTGCCATCCTCTCCTGCGTTTGGAGAACTTGTACCATGGGGTATGCATAAATGGAGCTGGATATTACAGGCTGTACTATCACAATCTCTGCAATTTTGGAATCATTTAATGCAATCATTGTTATTATGGAAAATTGTCTCACAGTGTGCTGGATTGCGTCATACAGAGGTTGTGTATGAGAGGCACTCGGGGGTACTGTTGGACAGGACAGAAATCAGGGTGGAAGTGGCAGAGGGCACAAGTACATGTGATGTGTTTGGGGCCATCGATCCAAAGGTGAAATTGGATAGTGAGGATCAGGTATCAGGACAGTCGCTGGAGGAGCGTCATGTGGCAGTGGAGTTGGTGGCATTTAGTGACATTGCCATGGTAGACAACCACTCCACTTTGTGCGATTCTCCTCCAGACACTGCCTTGCAGAACACTGGTGAAAAGAGTTCTGATAAATGTGGCAATATTTCAGACAATGAGGAAAAGTGCAACGCACTGGTAAATGTTTTGGTTACCATGGGTAACAACAAAAATAAGGGAAGACCTGATGGTCAAGGTGACATAGTTGCCCTTACTCTTAAAAAATACAGAAAGATGAATGGTATGGCAGACACAGAAGAGGGAATAGGTGCAGTAGAATTAGACCCCCTACAGGTTCAGGGGTGTAATTCTGGGAAGGATTTCCAGAGGTCCAGGAACCTCCCAAGTTGCAAGAGTAAAATGTCTGAGGACACTGGCCCAAAGCTTAACAAGGTGTCATTAAAAGAGATTAATTCCCAAATAAAAGTGCCCACATTTATGGCTAAAAAGGTGTTTAAAAATGTGACCACTTTAGAAGTAAAGAGAAAAAGGTTGAGAAACAACATCCAAGTCCTTGGTAAGTCCCTTAGTGTTAAAGCGTTTGAAGGTGTGGCCCCAACGAAAATGGGCAGATGGTGTTTTTGGAAGCGCACCCGTAAAAAGTCACTGGGGTGTCTTTGTAGTACGTAAGTCAGCGTAGCAGAGGGACATAGGGAAAGTCACCTGATAAGACTGGTGGCCCTTGGAACAGAGGTTCCATTTTGAAGAGGCTTGGCTGGTGTGTTACACCCCCCGGGGATCGAAACAGGGGGGAGGATATCTGGCAGAGCGTTGCCCTGCCAGGGTCTAGAAGGAAAATGTGACCCAGAATTATCAACCAGATGGGTTGAGGGGCTTCAGGGAGCTTGTAACATGAAGAGGAAACTGGCTTTTCAGTTTCCTCCTTTCTTAGAAAGGTCCACTTTGGGACCTGGAGCACCAGATTTCTGAGAGATCCGGGTGGGATGAAATCCCCAGTCCTGTGTCCTGATTTTGAAAACAGCCAGCATACTGATTGGTCAGGTCTGTGCTGGGCTTTTAGTAGTAACCTGATCATAGTTCTGGGCTCCACCCCAGCAGACAGGAAGTCTGAGTACCAGGAGTCAGGAGGTCTCCACGGGGGAGCCAGTGCAGCAAGAGGTTGTTAGCTGTGTGCACCAAGGTGGTCAGTGAAACAGTCTGTGTGAGACAGACAAGGGCCTGGAGTGTAAGGCCAGGGCAGTAGTGCTGCAAGTGAGAGCCAACTAGGGTGAATGTAGTTTTGTTGATGAAAAGGAATGCTAAAACCCCTGCGAGGGAAACCTATCTTTGTTTGTTGAACTTTCTTTTAATAAAAATGGGCAAACAAAGCCCTTAAAAAGAAGAACCAGTGAGTGGCGATGTCCTATATTATTATTATACAGAATTTATATAGCGCCGACAGTTTACGCAGTGCTTTACAACATTAGGGCAGACAGCACAAGTACAATACAATTCAATACAGGAGGAATCAGAGGGCCCTGCTTGTTAGAGCTTACAATCTAGGAGGGAGGGTCAAATTATACAAAAGGGTAATAGCTGTGGGGGATGAGCTAATGGAGAAAATAGTGCAGTTGTTAGATGGAGGCAGGATAGGCTTCTCTGAAGAGGAAAGTTTTCAGGGATCGCCTAAAAGTGGATAAATTTGGAGACAGTCTGACAGATTGGGGTAGGGAATTCCAGAGGATGGGTGAGGCTCGGGAGAAGTCCTGGAGGCGGATATGGGAGGAGGTGATGAGGGAGCTAGAGAGCAGGAGGTCTTGGGAGGAATGGAGATGGCAATTAGGTTGATATTTTGAGACTAGGTTAGTGATGTAGCTGGGGGCAGAGTTGTGGATGGCTTTGTAACTTATTGTTAGTATTTTGAATTTAATTTGTTGGGTGAGTGGTAGCCAATGGAGGGATTGGCAGAGAGGTGTAGCAGACACTGAGCGGTTTGTAAGGTGGATGAGTCTGGCAGCAGCATTCATGATGGACTGAAGGGGGGATAGTCTATTTAAAGGTAAGCCTATGAGGAGAGAGTTGCAGTAGTCGAGGCGACAGATAACCAGGGAGTGAATCAGGTGCTTTGTTCATTGGTTAGAAAGGGACGTAGTTTAGAGATGTTGCGGAGGTTGAGGCGGCAAGCTTTGGAAAGTGATTGGATGTGGGGCTGAAAGGAGAGTTCAGAGTCCAGGATAACACCTAGCACCCTGACATGTGGGGATGGGTGGATGGTTGTTCCATTGCTCTTGACAGAGAAGTCAGGGAAAAGGCACGTGGGGGAGGAAATATTATCAGTTCGGTTTAATTTAAGAAAGTGGTGTGACAGCCATACAGATATGTTGGTTAGTAAGTTAGTGATGCGTGAGGAGACAGATGGGGTGAGTTGAGGGGTGGAGAGATAGATTTGTGTGTCGTCAGCATAGAAATGATATTGAAAGCCGTGAGAGGTCAGCTGACCCAGGGAAGAGGTGTAGATTGAAAATAAAAGAGGTCCAAGAACAGAACCTTGGGGGACCCCCACAGAGAAGGGTAGAGAAGTGGAGGAAGTAGAATTGTAAGTGACACTGAAGGTGCGTTGGGATAGGTAGGATGAGAGCCACTGAAGAGCACAGTCACGGAGACCGAGGGAGTAAAGTTATATATATAAAATTGAGCTGGACATTTTATTGATAGGTAACTCCTATCCTCATATTGATTAGTGGTTCCAAATTAATAATAACTACTGCAGTAGAGCACAGACACAAAAGATACACTCCCCGCATCTTTCCAAATAACTGATCTGCTTTATTATGACGCAATTGAAGGTTTTTATACACATGATTACATAGGTATCACATAATATTACAATTGTACATTTATGGTAACAAGGGGCATTACACAGGCAGGCAAATTCTAATCAGGACTCAAAAGAATGCAAACATGTACTGAAAACATTATTAGTGCCGTGTGGACAGTGAGGGGAGTGTGCAATATATAAAAAATAGAATACAATAATATACAGAACTTACAAATTTCCATTACAGTCTCCTCTCTTTTGATCAATATTTTGATCGCTAACTATACCTGCTATCACCTTTAACCTGGAACCTCCACATGCTTAGGTGGAGGTAGTCCTGGCCAAAGAGGCAAAAACTCCATTGTGGAGAAAATAATAGCTGAGCAGCTTTTTTCATTACAAATTGACTTTTCATTGTGAAAAACAAATGATTGATAAGACATATTTGCAGAGTACTGGCTATACACTCCTGTGGCCAGAATGCCCTTCTAGCTGAATTGTTGGCATGCCGACTTATCAGCATATGTAAACACAAACAATTCTACATAAAATGGAAGACATACAAAAGACAAATATGACTTCAACATGGCTAAACTACTTTTCAAATTACATTATATATATGTATATCTATATATCCCTTACAAATAAAGTAATTGAATCAAAAAGTACCCTAGACTGTGATCACAAGAGGGAAACAAATCAAACACAAAGATTTCTTTCATTTAGTCATTTTTGCAGTGTCTGGTGTGGATCCAGGTGACTTTTCCTTCAAGTTGTGCACAACTTGTACATGAAATAGATGCTGTATTGAGTCTCCAAACATTTCCTTATATATAAATGTCCCTTAACAATCCACAAGTCACCTGGCTTTAGTTTTAGATCCTTCCAAACTTTTAGGATCTGGAATTGGTGAGAAAACACATAAATGAGTTTGTCAAAAACCTTAAAAAAATCAGCAACATTCTCTGTGAGATCCGAATGGAGGACTTCAGCTGCTGAGACAGAATATAAGCAAGTGAGTAAAACACTCCCAAACCAAATCCCATAGGAAGTAGACATGTGCATTCGTTTTCGCCCGAGTGCATTTTCTTCCGAATTTCAGGTATTTTCGTTATCGCTTTAGCAAACGATAACGAAAGTGCAGAATCCGAAAAACGAAAGATCCGACATAGACAAATGCTTTATTTTCCTTTTCGTTGCTACAACAGTTCGATATAGATAGGAGATTCGACATGATGATGACAATAACAATCTGTGTCCATCAAACCTGTGGTCGAATGTGCCTAACCTTAACTCTATTAGTCCAAGATTATTCTACATAGAGAGAAAAGATTTGACGTAGGGGAGAAAAGATTCGACGTAGGGAAGAAAAGATTCGACGTAGGGAAGAAAAGATTTGACGTAGGGAAGAAAAGATAAATAAAAATAATGATGATGAATGTTATTGGCTGATTGTAACCAAAGAGGAGGAACGGTAAAATAGCTAGAACTAAGTACACACGTACTTTGGCTTATGGTGTCAGTTGAAAGTTCTAAGAAGATTCGACGGAGCAGGTAAACTATACGGCATCGTACAGTTTAGCTGCTCCATCTAATCTTCTTTGAACATTCGACAGACACCATAAGCCTTCAATGACAGATTCGACCTTAATTTGGATTTTCGGACGAATGCAATTTTTAATGAAAAACTAGATAAATAAAAACAAATTTCGGGAGTAACTAAATAAATGTATTTTTCGGACGAAAACGAAATTCCGAAACAAAATATTTCAGTGTGCACATGTCTAATAGGGAGAGAGTCAAACATCCCCTTAGGGGCTTGATAAAATATAAGAAAACATTCAGGAAAAAGTTTTCTAGTTTCTTGCTCTACTTTTTCCCCTACATTTTAGACAGTAGGGGGTATAAAAATAAAACCTCAAAACTTCTAGTAAGGACTCTCCTATAAAAATGATTTTCTCTGTTACTCTCTGTAGATTCTGCACTCTGTACTTACAAACTACTTCTGATAACACTTTTTACTGTGGCCTTTGCAGTAGCATTTGCCACTGGACATCCAGAAAACATGTCCATACAGACAAATTGCATACTCGTAAGATCCTGACTTGGGCATCTGGATATATCTTTTTGTAATCTCTGGAAGGGATGTTCAGCTTTTGGTAACACCTTTGGTAACAGGTAAAACAAGAAGAAGTGGTATGTTATAAAATAAACATCTGTGGAGAACCCTGGCTCTATCCCAAGCTCATTTACTAAGGCAGCCATAGCTGCTTGTGACTGATGACACGGTCCATGTGTCAAGCTGGAGGGAAAAGAGTGGCTGGCAGACATAAATGATCACCTTTTCCAAAGACCTGTTTCATAAGAAGTTGCCCCCCATGGACCACTTGTTCTTCTCGTTCTGGGGTCCTTAAAGTTGAATTATTAATCCCAGCTATACTGGGCCAGAACTAGGGTGGAATCTGAGTTTCACAGACCCAGCAAGTGTCCGGGACTGTAATGCAGCATCCTTAGTCACCTGGTCTGATTCCATGTGTGAGTTTTAATGTTAGTATGGCTACCTCAGCAAGAAGCTGTAAGGCTGAAAACAGCCAAATTAACTTAGCATGCTTGATTGGTTTACCAATAAAAACAAACTTCTGGCCCTTCAAATGGAACCCAAAGCTCTCTATATCTCTACTATCTATATAAATATATACATCTTTTTATAGCTCACAGGCTTTGCTAAAACATGGAGCTCCGCTTCTGGAGCTAGGGAAAAAGGATCCAATGACTCTAAATACAGAGTATGCTTCTGGGTGATAAACTGCATACTTGGTATGGGTATTGCCATCCTCAGTATAAAACCACAATCAAATCTACAAAAAATTAAATATCTGGGTCTTGGGGAGTGTGTCCTGCACTGGGTTCACAGCAGCTGATTCCTACGTCATCAATTTAACACATGTGGCTTCCTTTGTCTCCAGCCTCCTCCAATAGAGGCAGTAAGGTGGCTGGATTCAAATGTATGCATTTTTCATTGTTAGATTTGTACAGAAACAAACAAAACACATTCATATTTTGAACCTTTCATTAGACAAACATTTAGTTAGCTGTATATTTGCTGCACAGAATGTGGGACCATTTAAAATTAAATATTTCACCAAAATAATGTCTAACTTTGTCTAATAGCACCTTTGCATAAAGCTACAGCTCTGATATATTGGGGTGAACCCTTCATTACTGGGTCCAGCTTGCATAAATATATTACAATGACTTGTTTTCTATCATGCTGTTTGTGTAAGAACTTCAGTTTCAAGTTTCAAAAAGACAACTTTTTCCTGGCAATATTATAATAAATGATAACAATACCCTGCGGTCATGCAGAGATGTCCATAAATCCAAAATATTCTTCTGCTCATACCACGGCACTTACAAGGAAAAGGGGCACATCATTTCACAATCCACACATTCTACTTTGGATTTCAAAAATAAAAAATAAATCAATAAATAAAAACAAAAAAGTACCAACAATCCTTGTGTATATGACAGAACAGAAAGCACTCAGCCACATCAAAAAAATATACATTTGACTGCAGGTGGGATCTAAGCTAACAGGGTGTGTGGACTTGATATGATGGGTCTGTTCCATTTAAAATGTATCCTTACTCTCACATCATGGACCACAGATCAAGTTATTATCAGACCTTAAGATTTCATTTTTTGTAGAAAAACTTCTTATGTATCCCATCCATCTTGGCTTTGTTAAATATTATGGCAGCTGCATTCCAATTAAATTAATAACCCCATCTTAATCTTTTTTTTTTCTCTCAATAAGGGCTTATTGTATAAATGTAAAATTACAAAATTGTTATCTTAATCTAAACTAATTCCATTATTACAAATTTCCCCATTAACCTGTATTTAACCAAAGGTTGTCTAAACCAGTTTCGATATATCTATATTATTAATAAAATTGTTAAACTCGTATTAGAAATTAATACTCAAATGGTAATTTGAATATCACACACTAATATATATTCACATTTTCTTAAAGGGGGACATTACTTAATTTTCCTTTTTTAATGCACTATTTCCACTATCAAATGATATTCAATTTGTGTAATACACGGTTAAATTTAACCTTCATTTTACCATGTTTGGAAAACAGATTAAAAAATAATTGTGATCACATTGTTTATCATTAGATTAATTAACCCGGCACATTTTGTTATAAATGTTTTGTCTGAAAACTGAAATTGGCATGGTGTCCTTCCAGATTATCACTGACCTCTCATCCCAGCTACATTCTTTCATGAGAGCGCAAAGGAGGGGGTCACATCTGCATATATGACACACACCTGCATGCACACACATACACGAATATCTCTCTAAAATTTCTTAAATTTTTTCAATTTGTATACAACACATGCATTTCATTCTCTCACTTTTTTAACTTTAATATTTCCCTGCTAAAATTCTGCATTCCTTATTTTGTTTTGATATCCTTTGCATCCCATGTATTGTAATACCATACTTCACATACTGTACCTTCTATGATCAGACGGGTAGCCATAGTGCTCATCCCATCTTCCCTCTCTGACAACATGAAAACGTTCCTTTCTGTCTAGTGTTAATTGACATCCTTGATCCATCCTGCTCACATAGATAGCTTTCTCTTGCTGTTTACTCTGCATGATTCCCTGTGGACTTTGGTAACCCAGTTACCCATTGTGGATCCCTGTCCACTTTAACCATTAATCTAGGGGCTCAGTATAGGCGGAACCGCACCTTTGGTTCATATATATAGCGCGCCTCTTGTGCTGGGCATTTTTGAAGGTCTCTTATGCCGCGTACACACGAGCGGACTTTACGGCGGACTTTGCCCGGCGGACTTTTCGACGTACTTTCCGACGGACTTTCTGAATGAACGGACTTGCCTACACACAATCCACCAAAGTCCGTCGAATTCGTACGTGATGACGTACGACCGGACTAAAACAAGGAAGTTCATAGCCAGTAGCCAATTGCTGCCCTAGCGTGGCTTTTTGTCCGTCGAACTAGCATACAGACGGCGGACTTTTCGACCGGACTCGATTTCAACGGATAAATTTTAAACAAGTTTCAAATCTAAGTCCGTCCAACTTTTGAGAAAACAAAGTCCGCTGGAGCCCACACACATCGAATTGTCCGACGAAATCCAGTCCGCCGGGCAAAGTCCGCCGTAAAGTGCGCTCGTGTGTACGCGGCATTACCCTTCGTTCCCTTCACACATGGGAATAAGTCACATATGTGCAAGTCACAAGCAAGTCTCAAGTCTTAACCTTCAAGTCACAAGCAAGTCCCAAGTTACTGTGGCGAAAAGCAAGCAAGTCAAGTCAAGTCCCTGCTAGAAGTCAAGCAAGTCAAGTCAAGTCATTTATTTTGGTCAAGTCACAAATTATGTCAAAATACTGATCTACCCCATTTCCACCTTTAAATGAGTTAAAAGTCAGTTTTCAGGAAAGGTTTTGTTTTATTTTCAACATTAACAAAACTGCTTAGTGCTTTTTTCTTGGCATATTAAAGAAACACTTTGAATGCCCAAACAGCAGACAAGGAGCAAAACACTCAACAATTAAATGGCCAACAAGCCTGAAAAAATGAAGTCCTTGCTGAGGGGGAAAATAACTAAGCTCAAAGTTTGAACTTGACACAATGCCAACATCTGGACACTTGAATGGTGATGAGAATAGCCACTTAAAATGCATTGCATTTGCAAAAAATTAAATTGGAAAGTACTTTCTCGCTCAGTTGTGAGCGATGGGTTCGCATTATCACCCCACCATGGCTGAACACACGTTCAACAGGTGTGCTTGATGCAGGGACTGACATAACTCTTACCACTACCCTGAACAGCTCCAATGGCATTTGGCAAATGCTGATTGGCTCAGAAGCGGTGGTGGGCAGAGTGTGTGGGTAATATTTTCGGGGGGGTGGTGCCAAAACATTGCAAGTCAAATAGCCCTATTCAAAGTCAAGTCGCAAGTCATTAGTGACAAGTCAAAGTCAAGTCGAGTCATTTATTTAATTTTGTCAAGCAAGTCGCAAGTCCTCAAACAGGTGACTTAAGTCTGACTTAAGTCAAGTCATGTGGCTCAAGTCCCCCACCTCTGGTTCCCTTACTTAATTTAATGCCCATAATGACTGGCTAGTCTTCTCTACATCTGCCTATACCTCTTGCCTCTAAACTACTTTATCTAGCAGATGTACTACATACACCTGTGAACGGCACTATTCTACCCTTCCTTATCTATAACACTCCGATGGACAGTAGATAGTGACAACATAACATAACCACCAATCAATACAGTTCGATTAGGGGAGTAAAATAGGTACCCTTTGTCCTGAAAATGCCTTACCGATCAAGGAAGTCTGATAACTCAAATGTAAGCAAAAGGCTTACCTCAGCCGGCTGATTATCAGAAATTACCGGATCGTTTCAAGCTCGTTTCGGATTCTCAGGGTCACCTGCAAGACCCCTCCTGGCTGGCTCGCCACCTGAGCTGGACATTTTATTGATAGGCAATTCCTATCCTCATATTGATTAGTGGTTCCGAATTAATAATAACTACTGCAGTAGAGAACAGACACAAAAGATACACTCTGCATCTTTCCAAATAACTGTTCTGATTATGATGCAATTGAAGGTTTTTATACACATGATTACATAAGTATCACATTAATATTACAATTTTAAGTTTATGGTAACAAGGGGCGTTACATAGGCAGGCTAATTCTAATCAGAACTCGAAAGAATGCAAACATGTACTGAAAACATTAGTGCCGTGTGCACAGTGAGGGCAGTGTGCAATACATACAAAATAGAATATAATTATATACAGAACTTACAAAATTTCCATTACATAATGCAGCTTCTTTATTTTAGTATAAGGCTGGTAACTCTTGTATTACATATTCTCTCAATGAAAAAAGGCTTTTGCAGAGAGTTTTACAATTGTGCACTGCACAGAGTGGAAGTTTAGATTTCCAGAGTTTAAGGATTGGGATACATGCATTTGTCTTAGAGACTAGATGGGAACATTAAAGTGGATGTAAACCCGATTCATGAAATTATAGATGGGCATATATATCTGCAGTGTTTTTTATCACTCCCCAAACCACTATGTCCCATAGCTGTCTCTTGCTCTGTAGCTCTGTTATCAGCATGATAGCTTCACACGTTCTCCGAGACGGGAGATAGAAGTGAGTGTCAGGGGTGTCAGGGCTGGGCTCAGCCCTTCCTTCTCAGAGCTGGCCACTCAGCTGTCGGCTAATTGCCAGCTCCTATCTCTCCACAGGTACTCAGCTGTGATGATATCCTGCTCATCACTCCTGCCTACTTAAGCTGTTCAGCCCGGTGGATCTCTGCCTTCGCCTTGGTGAACATCACAGAAACCGAGACGCTCTCCTGCGATCCTGTTCAATACGTGGTTTGCTGACATTCCTTCTGGCTCCAGATCCTGCTTGCTGTTCCACTACATTGATCCCTGACTTCTGGCACGGCTGACCATCTGTTCTAGTTACTGAACTTTGGCTATGTTTTGACTATTTGAAAACAATAATGCGTACTGGTGCGCAAACCACCAACTAGACTGTAAAAAAAATAAAGAATAAAAATATCGGTGATAAAGCTGCCACCCTAAAGGTGTTCCCACACCATGAAATAGCTAGCTAAAATAATAATAGGTAAT